>BSYO01000022.1:5334277-5359672 GCA_033239525.1 Nepenthes gracilis | reverse complement strand
GAATCATCAACCTTAATAATACAACAACGTTGATATATAAAATAAAGGCTTCACTTATTCTACGAAAGAGTTGTTGAAAATTTCAGTATATGTGACTGCTCATATTTACTTGGCTTATGCGGATAAATAAAGCATTGCATTTTTAAATGTTTTAAAGTCAATTATTATAAATAAAATTTATTTTCTGTTAACTTAGATTTAATACGTTGTTAAGTGGTTAAAAATAAAACACAATTTCTAATAACATATCATTAGATATTTAATATGCTACACTCGCATCCGATTTTATTTTTTTAATTTTAATTTTAATTGCAAGTTTTAAAAATTTTATTATTAATTCTTAGTCCAATATTAATTTTGTACTAAGTAAAAATCATATTAAATTTAGCCATATTTTAAGTTACACAATAAAACCCACATCCTTGTCAAAAAATAAAAGCTATAAATTAATATTTTAGATGTTATTTCATAATTTTTTACATTCTACATGCCATACAATACCTAAATATCACAAATTTAATAAAATTTTCTCTATTAGGATATAATAGATGCTAAAAAGTCAAGTATAATATTGACAAAAATAATAATTGAGAAAATGGGAAAAGAAATTAAGAACATCTTTTAATAACAGTAGTCTATAAAAAAATATATTAATAATATTTTTACCAAAAAATATATACATATCAAATGTATATATTTGGTGGTTAACTTAAAAGTTGTATTCTGAAAAATAATAATTTATAAGTAAATAATTTAAATATGAAAAAATATTTTAAATAAATTTTTATAATTTAATAATTAAACATCAATCTAATTTGATATGTATTTTATAATAAAATAAATACATAAAATACGACAATAATTAAAAATATTTTGAAAATTAATTAAATAAGCTGTCGTTCTCGACTTGGGCGGCCGGAGGGTTCACACCGCGAAACTGGAGTATCGAAAATGGCCAGTGATAAGTCCACAGCTGTCACGTTGCATGGACTTAAAATTGATTTTTGACAGCTACAAACTACTTTTCCAGGAACGCATTTTAATTCAATTTATTATCTGAATTTTAATTTTTATATCACTGCTTAATTTGAAATAATTTTGCAAACTGTTTATTTTTTGAATTCTGAGGTGCCAAATAATTATTTATCTAAAATATTGAAATAATTAATTTAAATATATATATATATATATATATATCTTTTGAAAATAATTGTTCTTAACTCTGCTCTCTCAAAAAATAAAATTTAGCATAGAATCCATATTTTAAAATAAATTCAGAAAAATATAATATATTTTATTTTATTTTGTTAAATATTATTCTAAATTTATTAAATTAGATAAATATAAGTTTAGTTTTTTTTTTTAATAAAGTGAAAAAATCATGTGGGATAATAGTATTCCATATTATATACCCCTACCAAACACGTTAACGAGTATTGAATTTTCAAGGGTTGTAACTATTAAAAAATGAAAATGAAACCTAAACCCACATGATTGTACAAATTTATTAAAATTAAGCATCAACATACTATTATTATATCATATTTATTACCAAATTGGTTAAATTTATTGCTTATACTATTCAATATTAAATGTCACGTGTTACTTTGTAATCTTCAAATTTGATATAATTATTTTTTTAAGAAAAAAGTGTATTAATATATATATGAGTCAATAAAATAAGATCAATAAATACGTAAATTATTTCTATTAGATATTATTTAGATTTAAAAAACTTTAAAAATACATTTACATTCAGATTAGGATAGAAATTTTCTAAAATACATTGATAATTTTAAGATTTTTTAACTATTAGGTAACTCATTAATCATATATTACTCTAAAAATAAAATCTAAATTTTGTTAAAAAGGAATTATAGAGATTAAATTTATATTAAGACTTTTGGTAGGGTTTATATTGGGGCAGAGTAACCTCAAATCATCCAATATTATAGTTTTATTCGTCTTCAAATCTAAACCTAAACCATTTAAAATAGGTAAATTTTGATTAATCTAGCTAGAAGTCAAGATTAATAGTTAAAAGATAAATAATAAAAATTAAATAATTATTTAAATTATTTAATATGATATTTATTATCTATTTTTAAAATTTTTTATCATATTCCTTTAAATATATAAAAAATATATATTCATTGAAATCACTGCAACACGGAACTCTTTTGGAAGCTGCATGCCACCTTCCCAAAAGCTTCAGTAATTTCAGCCTCGGCATTAATGGCCTGCGTAATATGTAACTATTTACACTTTGACGAGAAGTGCATGGTGGATTTAGAGTTCCCATTTATTTCGGTTAATATATAATGTAATTTATAGAAATCAGTAATTTTTTATTTATTATTATTAGTAGAAAATTTAAAATAATTATATAGTTATTTTTTGTAAAAAAAAGTAATAAAAATTGACTAATATTAGATAAATAAATCCAACAGAGTAGTCAAAATATAAATTTAATGTGACTAATAAAAAGTTATAGTCAGATGAACAAATAATCAATAAAAATTTTTAATTTATTTATATAAGATGTTTACATATTTATTTGTAAAAATAAAAAATAAAAAATAGTAGAATTAACTAATAGCATCATCGAATGGATGTGTCTGCCACAGCTGGTATGGACACCAAGCCTCAATTAATTATCTATAAAGAAATATTATAGATTCTTATTGTGTATAAACCTTATAAAAATTATTTTTTTTTTATATTTATTCATATCGTTTATTTGAACATACCAAATGATGTACTTAATTTTGTTTTTAATTTTACTAAATTTGTACTTTTCTCAATATTATACGTGACTCTTAACTTCTATTATATCCTAATAATTAAAATTTTATTAAATTTATAATAGTTAGACATTCTATAACATATATAACATAAAAATATATAAAAAATAATATCTAAAATATTATTTTGTAACTTTTATTCTTTTAAAACGACGTGGGTTTGGTCGTATAACATATAATGTGGAAAATTCTAATATGATTTGTACTTAGTACAAATTTGATATTTGATTAAGAGTTGATAATGAAATTTTAAAAACTTGTAGTATAGATTAAAATTAAAATTTAAAAAGGAAATCAGATGTGAGTGTAGTACAAATTTTTGAATTGAACCACTTTATTCTCATAATTTCATTTAATACTAGTAAATTTATCTAAGTTTATCAATTAAAGTACTTCTTAGAAAATTAGGGCATCTTAAGTTTTTATTGGCAGCAAAAATATCAGTTTAGCATATTTAATATCTAATGACAATGTTATTAGAAATTGCGTGTTATTTTTGACTATTCAATAACGCATCAGACTTAAACAAATAAAAATAAATTTAATTTATAAAGATTGATTTTAAAATGTTTAGAGATGAACTACTTTGCTTATCCATATGAGATAAGTTAATATGAGCACGTTAAGGTGAACGATTCTTATTTTCTATTATTTAAAAAATTAAAAATATACTAATAATTATATTTATTATTATTATTATTATTTATAATTTAGATATTTTAATACTATTTAAAAATAAAAAAACTTATTTGTATATTATTTTTTAACATGTGAAATTATTACTGTTAAATCTTGAAGATGCTAACGACCTACATTTATAAGGAATAAATGCCCCGTGTGGGACCCCACTTCCCCTTATCCTCCATGTAAGGGGAAGTGGCAGGTGTACCTCCCCCTGCTCAGAACTTCTCAAATTCATCCTCACACAAACTCCTGGTTTTGATAGAAATGGCATGTGTACCTCCCCCATGGTGCGTCGGCCCACCACCACCACCACCACCACCACCATGTTTCTGCCCACCGCTGCCGCCGTACTACTGTCCAACAATTTGTTACTGCCCACCACCGCCGCCTTGCTCCTGCCCACCACCACCACCATGCTTTTGTCCACCACCACTGCCATGCCACTTTTGACCACCTTATCAACTACTTTCACTTAAATTATATCATCAAGCTAATATATTAACAGGCAAATCATGAAAAAGTAAAAATTATAAGACTATTAAGATATGACATAAAAAAAGAGTTTATACACTTTTGTGTTTATTTATGTCCGATTGCATATAACATTATGTAATATTTTACTCTATAAGTAACTTTGATTTGTTTAATTTTTTGCTATTTTATGCAATTTGTTATGAACGGGCCCATAAAAAATAAAATAAGTAAATAAAATTTTATTAATATATTTTCAAAAAGAAACTAAAAAATATTAAGATGAGCCCACGGCAGCCATTATAAAATGTTTGAACTAATTTGAATTAATTTAAGCTTTGGTGTTGAGTCCAGTTAATAGAAAATGTAACCCGTAATAAGATTTTTAATAATATTATCTTTTTTAAGTTTTTTACCCGTAAAAAACAAATTTATAATATAAAATTTCCATATTTATTTGACTTTTCCATATTTTTAAATTTATTATTGAAATTATATTATGATTAAATAATAATGTCGTTGTATAAATATTATCTTCCAAATATTGAAATATGTTTCCAAAATGGTTGAGTCGTGCTTAAGAGAAACTTCGACTTTGCATGTTTCCATGAAATAATAAATCCCATAATTGTAATTTTCTGATAATAACAATAATAATAATTATCATAATCGTAACTAACGCATTAATTTTAAATATTTTACTAAATGAAAATGAGTTGTTCTAAGTATTTAGAGTAACAAAAATAATAAAAAATAGTTTATTTCATATTAGGTGAAGCTGGCTATGTTTCGTTATTTTCTTATTAGATATAATAATTTTAAGATCATAAATACTTTTAAGATATTTTTCATCATATCATTTTATTTTTTTATAAAATTAAAAGAATTAATATAAAAATTATATTATTAACCAACGCAATGAGCACAGCCACTGGAAGGAAATAATTTTATAATATTTTTACTATCAGCAAACCATGCTAGTAGAATAGTATTAATTTTCTTATTTTTTATAATTTGTTTGTATATTATTTTTTATATGTAGAATTTAATAACATATAAAAATAAAACATTTCTATATACGGGAAATGAGTTATAAATAAAAATAAAAAAAACAAATGAATAAAAAAATCACCATTATTCATAATTGTTGGATCCCATGTCCTAGCCCATGAAGAATTTTCAGGCCCATGAAGAGATTAGAAGCCCACGAAGGATGATGAAGCCCGCTCAGGATGACGAGTCCAGCCCAGTTGCCAGGAAACGTGCGCAGAGCCACGTTGGCAGAAGGTGACGGGGACTCTGCAGCGCATTAATACGCTGCCGATAGAAAGGCGGAAAGGCCAGCCAATAGGGAGGCGGCTGGCACAGCGCCAACGGCTCACGTAGCCGCCTGCAGACAGCAAGTCAATCTTCATTTCGGGGAAAGCCAGGCGTGGCCGGCAATGCCAGAAACCTGCCAGCCATGGCAAAACGACAGCCAACATGATCGGCGGTCCACGACAGCGACCAGCGGCAAAGAAACCCTCACAACGGGCATCTTGGCGCCCAAAGTCCAAATGGGAGGCGCCTATAAGAGCTCCTATACCCCACAGGGAAAAGGATCCGATTCCAATCTCCCAATTCTCTAACTGAGATTCCTAGCTGCAATCCACTACGAACTCAGAGTTTCCCTCTTCTCAACGAGGTCACAAGAAAGAAGCAAGAACAGGAATTGAAGAGTGACTCACTTCCATTTGGCATAAGCTAGCTCGTTACTACTCCCCAACGTCTTTTCAGACTACGAGAAAGTTAGCCACTCGTTGCGGTGCACCAAGGGAGCCAGACCTCCCATCACCTGCTCATTGCATTCTCCACATCATCATTCACACATCTCTCACGCCATTACAGCATTCATCCGCGCACCGCTCTTAGCGTACGCTATTTCCGTTCATTGCGAAAAATTGCTAACTTGAGCGTCGGAGCGGCTTCGGTGGGAGAAATCATACCTGACCTCTGACCTCTTATTTGTTGTTTGTGTTGTGCAGGTGCAGGTCCAGGTCCAGGTTCACAGAGACGAAGATCGGATCCTTCTCCTGACGCCACCGTATGCTAGGGAATCCGAAAACTCTCTAATCCGCATGACAACCGTGAATCCGGGACGCAACAATAATAATATAACAATTTTCTCTTCGTGGTTCTTTTCAGAACGGCATTAACCGGCAGCAATAAAAGATCACAACCCTATTCATATCACATTAATAAGAAACTATAGTTTTAATCATATTTTTAAAGTGTAGATAATATTTTTCAAATAACTCAGTAAAAAAACAATTATATTCAAAAGATAATTTTATTCGAAAGTCCTTATTACAATAACGTAGAAAAATTAATTCTTTGGCATCAAATAATTCAAATAATAAACGGTGTGCTAAATTATTTTGATTAAGTAATGATATAAAAATAATTAAATCCATAATTCAAAGTAATTATTTTGATTAAGTAATAATATCGTCTTTTTTAATGGTGGCACATAGAGTGTGAATTCTTCATGATTCGTGCAACTAGAGTCATAATATCAGTTATTTTTAAATATAAATGTTATGTAATTTTTTTCTTAATAAAGAACTGCATTTTACGTAAAATTTTAATTATATATATTATATAGCGGTACTCTTTTAAAGAGACTGTCCTTTGTTCATTTATATGAATTACTATTATGGGGTAGACCTCAATTACTCTAAAACTCAACTCCCATGCCATAAATAGAGAAAAATTTTATCATATATAATTATCAATTTCTCCAATCCCCCAACCACAACCAATATATATATATATAATGACACGAATTTAAACTTAATTTTCTTTCTTTGATAATTATTAATCTTATAACTTTAAAATAATATAATTATTATTTTACATACACTCATCAACAAGTTCTGTAAATGTTAATTATATGCATCTATAATATGAGATATTATTTATTTTTGTCAATTATTTAAATTTATTTTTTTAAAATTAACATTAATAATATTGGGTAAAATAATTTTATTTTTTGTCTTAATTTTAAAAAGTAAATTTTATATTGTGTGTAATTTTTTTGAAATGTCTAAGTAGAAGAACAAATATATCGAAAAACGCAGTTTTATTTGAAATTCCTTATTTCAATATTTCAAAATAATAATAATTCACTGGCACAAAGTAATTCAGATTATAAAGAAGACGTGGCAGATATGGAATTAATTATGATATTGATTTTTTCACGTTGACGTCAACTCCACATTCCAAATAACAGCGTGAATCCAGAAGCTGCGCATGGAAAGGATAGATTATTTGTCTGATTTTTTAGAATATTTTTAACTAATAAAATATTTATTATATTTATTTTATTATATTTTTGACTGATAAATATTATATTATTAAAAAAATAATTAAAATATTTAAGGATTGAAAACATTTTCCATATGAAGAATATGTTTGAGATAGAAAAGTCAAATAAGTATAGAAATTTTTTATGTTATATTTGTCCTTGTTTATGGGTATGGACAAAAAATATTCAATTATTGAATATTTTATCGATAGTCACATTTTATATTTATTGGACTCAGCACCAATGCTTATATTAATTCATACATTTTCACGATGGTTGTGGTGGGGTCATCCTTAAAATATTTTTATTTGTATTGAAATATTTTCAAATATTATTTAGTGGATTTGAAAAAATATATTTAAATAAAATATTATTTATTTATCTAATATTGCATTGGTCCATTAGTAACAAATTATTTAAGACAGTAAAAAATTAAAGCAAATCATGATTATTTATAAAGTAAAAAATTACATGACGATACATATAACCAGACATGAATAAAAATAAAGATACACGAGTTCTTCTCTCAAATCACATCCTGGCAGCCTTGTAATTTTTACTTCTTCATGATCTGCTTATTAATACATTAGCTTACGTAGAAGTAGCTGATAAGGTGGTTAAAAGTAACACGGTGGTGGTGGGCCGCAGCCTCCCGGTGGAGGTGGTGGTGGACAGAAGCATGGTGGCGGTGGTGGGCAGGCACATGGCGGTGGTGGTGGGCAGTAACAAGTTGTTGGACAATAGCACGGTGGCGGCGGTGGGCAGAAACATGGTGGTGGTGGTGGGCAGACACACCACGGGGGAGGTAAACAAGCCATTTTTATTAAAATCAGAAGTTGGTGTGAGGATGGATATGAGAAGTTCAGAGCAGGGGATTATATAGAGGATAGGGGGGAGGTCCCACACGGTGCAATTATTCCTTATAAATTTAGGCCGTTAGCATCAACAATATTTAATAGTAATAATTTTATATGTAAAAAAATGATATAAATTTTTTTTCTATTTTTTAAATAGTATTAAGATATCAAAATTATTTAAAAAATTAATAAAAAATATAGCTATTATCATATTTTTAATTTTTTAAACGATATAGAATATGAAATAAGATCCTCGACCTTAATAATACAACAGCAAAATCATTTATTATACATTAAATTTATTTTTTGTTAATTTAGGTTTAATGTGTTGTTAAATAGTTAAAAATAAAATGCATTTCTAAGTAATAGTATTGAACAGAAGAAGCAATAAATTTAACCACTTTGGCACTAAATAAGATTTAATAATATTACAGTTATATAATATAGAATACTATTCTTTCACACAATTATTTTACTTTTAGTTTTTTAATTTAACAAAATTAGAATAATATTTATTAAAAAATAAAATAAAAATATATTGTATTTTTTCTGAGTTTGTTTTAAAATATGGATATAATATATTAAATTTTACTTTTTGAAAGAATTAAGTTAAGAACAATGATCTTCAAAAGATATATTTTTTAAAAATTTATTATTTTGATATTTTAAATAAATAATTTTTTGGCACCAGAGAATTAAAAAAATAAGCAGTGCACAAAATTATTTTTATATATAGTATAAAAATATATTATATTTTTTCTGTGTTTATTTTATGTCATATAATATCTAAATATTATATATTCAATAAATTTTTCCCTATTGGGATATAATAGATGCTAAAAAGTCAAGTATAATATTAAGAAAAATAAGAATTGATAAAAGGAAAAAAAAATTAAGAACATCTTTTAGTACATTCAACCAAACCATACGAATAAATACAATAAAATATTATTTTTTTATAATGCTAATGTCAGTAAAATGTGTAAGATTTTAATTTGAATCAAATAGTAATCTATAAAGATTAAACATTAATAACATTTTTTTTATATAAAATAATGTTTCTTTATCAATAATTGAGGCTTAATGTCCACGCTAGCTGTGGCAGGTACATCCATTCAATTATGTGGTTAATTAAGTCTACTAATTTTTTATGAATAAATAAATACGTAAACATTTTATATAAATAAAATAAATTTTTTATTGATAAATTATTGATTCAACTATTACTTTTTATTAATTACATTAAATTTACATTTTGACTACTTTGATCGATATATTTATCTAATATTAGTAAAATATAATTTTTTTTAAAAAAATAAGTATATAATTATTTTAAATTCTCTGTTAAAAATAATAAATTACTGATTTCTATAGTAATTTTTTATAAAATTACTTAATATATGAACTGCAATAAATGGAAATTCTAAATCCACCCTACACATCTAGTCAGAGTGTAAATAGTAATATATTATGCAGGCCATTAAGTGAAGCTCTTGGGAAGGCGGCATGCAGCTTCCACAAGAGTTCCGTGTTACAGTGATTTCAATGGATATATTTATATTTACATATTTAAGAAATGTGATTAAAAATATAAACATAAATCATAAATATTATATAAAATAATTTAAATAAGTATTTATTTTTTATTATTTATTTTTGACTGTTAATCCTTGTCTTTTAGTCGAATATATATAATTATTGTGGTTTTTGGGAAGGCGACGTGATGATTTCAATAATAGATAATTTTAAGAAAATTTTTTTAAGTTTTAAAAAACTCAAAATCGATATAAATCATTTTATTGGGAATGCATTATTTAAAATTTATCTATTTTATATAATTTAAATTTAGATTTAAAGACTGATATAATTATATTTGCGTATGATTTGAGGATACTTCATCCCAATATAAATGCAACCAAAAGTCTTACTATAAATTTGATCTTTATGATTTATCTTTAACATAATTTAGATTTCATTTTTTGAGTAATATATGATTAATGAGTTTGGCAAATAGTGGAAAAATCATGAAAATTTTTAATTTGATGGTGAATGTATTTTTAAAGTTTTTTTTAAGCTAAGTAATATTTAATAGAATATAATTTAAATATTTATTGACCTTATTTTATAAATAATATCTATATTAATACACTTTTTTTTTAGAAAAAATAATTATATCAAATTTCAAGATCACAAAGTAATGTGTGGCAATAGTATTAATTTAACCACTTTGGTACTAAATAAGATTTAATAATATTACAGTTGACCATTGATTTTAATAAATTTGTACATACATTGGCTCATGTCTCATTTTCATCTTTTAATACTTATCAACCTTATAAATTTTAAAAAATATGGTTCGTAATTATCAAATACTCGTTAGCATATTTAGTTGGTGTTAATTGTGGGATATATAATATGGAATACTATTCTTCCACACAATTATTTTACTTTTTTTTTTTTACTTTAACAAATTTAAAATAATATTTATTAAAAAATAAAATAAAAATATATTATATTTTTTCTGTGTTTATTTTAAAATATAGAATATTATATATTAAATTTTATTTTCTGAAAGAACTAAGTCAAGAACAATTATCTTCTAAAGATATATATTTTTAAAAATTTATTATTTTAATATTTTAAATAAATAAATAATCCCTGGAACCAGAGAATTCAAAAAATAAACCCAGCAAAAAATTATTTAAAAATAAGCAGTGATATAAAATTTTAAATTTAAAATTCAGATAATAATATTTTAAGTAGTTTGTAGCTGTCAAAAATCAATTTAAAGTCCATGCAAAATGAAACCAGACGTGACATACGTGAAATTATCATTAGCATTTTTCGATGGGTCCAAATTTGATTGATAATTAAATATTATAAAAATTTATTTGACCCAATTGTCTTCTTTGGAAACTTCCATTTAGAAAAGAGATATTTTTTTGGGTGAATAAAAAAAAAGCCTTTAATTATAATTAAAACCATTGGAAGAGGAGTTTCAGCGAAATTGTCTCTCAGATGGTGATTTAAAATTGTTTTTAGTAACGGTAATATATATATATATATTAAAATAATTATCTCATTTTTATTTAAAAATATAGTATAAAATTATAATATATTAAATAGATCAGTTAGTAATGATAGTTGATAAATTAATTTCATATGATCCGATTAAAATTTTAAGTGGAAACAATTAAATTTTTTGTTTATTTATTAATATGAAAAATTTTTATCACTGCTGACAGTATAATTATTATTATGTAACTTTGTATTATAAAATTAATTTTTTTATATAATAAGAGAAAATTATATATAATAAATAAATATTATTTTATCTTTTTAATTAAACCTTATGCATGGAATGAGATTTATGCAACAGACTAACTAAAATAATACGTATTTTATTTAATTTGTTTATTTCACCTAATAATATACGATACATAATAATAATATTATTATTAAAATAATATTTTAAATATTTGAATAATAATTATTTACACCTAAAATGTCAAAATTAATAAATTAATAATATATATATAAAAGATTATATTATTAAAATGTTATCAATGATAGTTACAGTTTAGATTGACTTGACTCGACATCAAAGCGTGTTTGATTAAAATTAATTCCAATATTCCACAATGGCTGTGGCACGCCACCCCCAAAAATATATTAAATATTTTATAAAAATATTTTAGTTATTTTTTAAAATTATCTTCTAATTAATATTTATTTATTATTTAGTTATATTTATTGAACTCATCATTGATTATTTCCTATTAGTTGTTGTACTTATTTTGTTAGTTAGTTGTCAATATTTAGATATTTTATTGAGACATTTTTAAATTATATAATTAATTTATCTTATTACTACTGTTATTGTTGTTAGGATTATATGTAAAGCAATTTTCCAAAATAAAATTTGGTTTTATTAATTTAGAAGTAACGTGCTATTAAATTGATAAAAATATAACGTAACATCTAATAAAATATTATTAAAAACTAAATATGTCAAAATATTATTTTATTGTGCCAATTAGAACTCAGGACGTGTTAATTTGCTCGGAAATATTTTTATTGGTAAATTTGACTCAATTTTATAAGAATATTAAATAAAACTATGAAAATAAATTTGATTCAATTCAAAATATTGAATGATAATTTCTTATATACAATTTGTACAGCAGGGGGGAGTATTACAAATATTTCAAGTATTTTAAGTTGAATAATATTATTTAGATATTTAATAATATATCTAATTATATTAAGATTATTATTTTTGGGGTAAAAAGAGAGAATGGAGAGAGTAAAAATTAAAATAAAATGAGGCCTGCATTTATTTTTATCAATTTTGGTACAACTCGGAGTATAATTTAATATACAAATAATATTTCTCTTTTAAGTTTTATTTTAAATTGTTGTTTTTTATTTTAGCATTAATTAAATATGAATTTTATTTTGAATAAAATTCATATCTATTTTATCCAAAATTTAAGTTATACAATAAACACACGTCCTTTAAAAAATTTAAAATGTGCAAAATAATTTACTAAACGATAAATTGATTTTTTTTACATTATACGTGCATCACATATCATAAATTTAATATTTCTTTAATTATGATAAAATAGATACTTTTGGGATTGTGGCATGCAGCTTCCTAAAAATACATATTTTCTGATATTTTTAAAAATTTAAAAATTTAAAATTGATTTAATTTGTTTCTATATGATATAAATTGATTGAATTATATCTATTTCACTTGGATCCGGTTTGCATTTGGATATGGATAAAACCATATATTTATAATTAGGTTTGGATATAGTATAAGATTACAATGTTACTCTATAAACTCCATCCAAATATCTACATTTATATTATAAAACAATGTAAAAATATTAAACTAATCTCAATAAAAGAATAACTTTTATGATCTATTTTTAGAGCAATATATAGTGAACAAATTATCTAATAATTGAAAAGTTGTGAAAATTTTGGTTCACTTGGTATTCGGAATATTTCGTTCTCCTCTCACCCGCTACTGTCATATTGGTGCCAGCATCCCCATACCACCACCGTTAGCCACCCATACAGGGCATTTCCACTATCCATGCAGAGATGTAGCAATTTTAGCTTCTCTAATATATTATCAAATTGTGGGGTCTTGTCTTCTAAATTAAAATTCAAACTAAATTATACAGTAGGTAATTTTATAAAAAAAAAAATTAGTGAGGTTCAAGGTATGGAGAGGATGTGATTATCAATCATATAAAAAATATTAACATAGAGTTGAAAAAAATATATCATTTTAAATTAACTAAAAGATATTACGATTATACTATCAAGATAAAAACAAAAAATGTCATACAGTAGTACTTGGACGAGGATGAGGATTGACAATATCTTACACCTAGTTTGTTTGATGGGGCCACAGACACGATGATAAATCTGGCATACAGATTAACGTGAATGTTGGGATGGATCACTCATATATAACCTACTTAGAGTTCAAGATATACCAAGGTTTGGATGCTTAGAAAGACCAAATTATAAGAAGTTTGATTATCAGATAAATTAGTGTCAACAAAATTTAAACTGGCTAAAGTTTTTAAAAAGTTTTAAGAATTTGATTTTTATCACGATTGTTATGAGTCTTAGATTATTAAATTTTGACATTTTTCAAAAGCTTATGTGCTCTTATTTTGAAACTAGTTCAAAATTTTTTAAAAAATAACCTAATTATCGCTTAACTTTTGGGAGCAATTCGTAAAAGAATAATAAGGCAAAAAGTTGATATTGTATTCTGACGGTGCTTTTGATTAAGTTTTATCGATTCTTCTATTTGGTTTTTTTTTTTTAAGATTGTTTTTTGTTTATTACTAACATGTAGAAGGAACATGTTGCTTTTTCTAATAATGTATGTAAAATGTGAGTTCTTTATAATTCATGCAACCTCACTCATTTTAGTAGTCCTTTTGATATATAAAAATTTCATAATTTTTTACCTAATAAAGACGCATCTTTTATGTAAAGATTTAATCATGCACAGTATATAATTGTACTATTTTAGAAAGGGTGTCATTAATTCATTAATGAGAACTACTATTATAGTATTAATATTAACTATTTTAAAACTAATCTTTTATGACATAAATAGGAGAAATTTCATTATATATATTTAATGAACTCTTCCATCCGTCCCTCTCCCAGTCACCCACCTAAAAAATTAGTGTAACGAGCGTTTAATCTCAACGAAAGTGTAATGAGGCAAGTTCAAGCCTAAATTTTTTTTCTTTGATAATTATTAATCTTATATTTTAAAAATAATATAATGTTTATTTATTATATGCTCGGTAATGGGTTTTGTAAGTTCTACTCGAAGGCATGCATAATATGGAATATCATAATCTCACTCAATTATTCAACTTTAATTTTTAAAAATTAACTTACTTATTATCTTGTTTAATGGATTATTTATAAAAGATGCAAATTTATTTAAATAATGATAATGAAACACGACGTGACAGATTTGAAATTCTGATTTGGATTTTTTTCACGTTGACGTCAACTCAAGATTTTCCAAGCAGCAGTGTGAATCCTGAAGCTGCGCAGGTGGAAAGGATAGATAGATTATTTATATAATTTTTAGAATATTTTTAACTAATAAAATATTTTTATATTTATTTTATTGTAAAAAATTAAAACTCTATTGACTGATAAATATTACATTAAAAAAATATAAAAAATATTTAAGGATTGAAAATATTTCCAATATGAAAAATATGTTTTAAATTTTTTAATATTGTCAGTCACCTGTATTTACAAATAGACGATATTATAGTAAGATAAATAATATTTATATGACTTTCGAATAATTTTTATAATTATTTTTATATTTAAATAGAGATGATGAATTTTTTTAGACTTCTTAACTTTTTTTAAAAAAAATAATTGTCTTTATATACATATAAAAAATCATGTAAAAGTTGTGAAATTGCTGTGCAAGTAGATGTATTCATTAAAAGAATACAGTTTTAAAAATTTTAAATTATTATTAATTAAAATTACATCATATATATATATATATATTGATGTTAGTAATTCTAAATTAAAATAGATAAATATGATATAAAGGGGTTAGAAAAATAGTCAGAAATATTTGTGGTTGTGAAAAAAATGGACAGGGCTTTGTTACATTATTGAGGGTTCAAGGAAAAATATTATGGCTATGTTTGTATCAAATAAAATACAAAGAAAATAAAATTGATAAGGATAAAAACCAAAGGAAAATAAATAAATAAATTATGTTTTTGTTTGGATATTATTAAAATTTATATGAAAAATAATATTTTAAATGAGTATTTTCTTTACTCTGTTAGGAAATATTTAAATAAAAATATGTCTTCAACATTTGTTTTTCATTTGTTTTGTTTTTTCACTCAATCTTTTTAATTAAAAAATAATTTTTAATATATCGATATTTTTACGTATATTTTTATACTTTTTTTAAACTTATCTAAGCTAAACAACAAAAAACAATTTTTAAAATTTTTTTGATTTATATTTTTTAATCTAAATATATTCTTAATATATTTTTTTCAGAAGCCTTCTAGAACTCATATATAATAAAATAACAAAATTAAAAAATATACCTCTTTTAATTATATATAAAAAATAACTATAAATAAAATATATATAATAATAAATCTATAATTAAAATAGTCGGGCCAATATCAATATTTAAGACAGCCGTACACGTCGAATTCAATTGCCCTCTTCCCAGTTACTGCTGAAATTCAGGATTCTACAGGGCTGTGCTTCTCCCCAAACCCTGTTTCTCTCTATTTTCTACTTCCTTTTACTTCTCCTTTTTTATCCATTAAATTTTAATTTAATAAATAAAATTTTAATATATTAAAAATATTATATATAATTAATTTTAAAATTTTATTTATTATAATATTAATACATAGTAAATATCAAATTAAATATTAAAAATTTTTTAAATAAAAATAAATATTTAAATATTTTTATTCAGTATTTAAATTATTATTATTAGATTAAAAATAATTCAATGGTGACAAATGGAGAAGCAAGATCCCCTGATCCAAATCCTACTAGCCGAACAGAGTTTGGGGTCCTGTTTTACAGACAGATAAAATAAAATTTTATTTTTTTATTTTAGATGATTAAATTATACCCTTAATTAAATCTGACTATTTAAATTTATTTATATTGTAAATTTTTTTAAAAAATTATAATAAATTTGGATGATCGGATTTAATTGATGGCACAATCCAACCGCACAAAATAAATGAGCAATATCCAGCTTGCTCCAAGAGATGAAAGAAACTTCTGTTTAAAAAAAACACACACACACACACTACCAATAAGTGAAACAACTCAAATAACAATTTAGCAAAGTTGATCATCGATTTATGAATATTTTACGTGAGATTATTATGTAATATTTGTCAACCTAATTGAAATAATTAAAATTATGACTTTATATAATTTTATTATATTTTATTAAAAAATTATTTGTTCTAACTAATTAAATACTTAATTAAAACAATGATATTTATATAATTCAAATATCAATTGTTTTATCTTATAATTAATAAAATTAAACATTATTAGTTGTAGATATTAGCTATTAGCTGTACCGAATAACATGTCAGTAGTTTTCTAGATTTGAATTTAAATTAGATTTAAAAAAATTTTCATGATTATTGAATTTAAACAATCATTCAGAAAATTGAATGTAAATTTTTTCTCTAAAAAATTTATAATTCTTATGAAAAAATAGATAAATGTAAAAAAAGTGAAATTGATTCTAAATTTTTCGATAAAAAATATTTGGTATGGATTCATGCTTGTATACATATTTGTTTTTATATTATAAAATTATCAAATAATTTGATAATTACAATAAGCCATACAAATATTTTAATCTCATAAAATTATCATTCATAATTTTATCTTTTAAATATGATAAATTAAATGATTATATTATTTTTTATTTAATATTTACTAAAAAATTCGTCCAATATTAAAATGACTAATAAATTAATTTAAATTTAATCAAAAAAATTTCAGTAGGGTCAATTAAAATTTTAACTTAATTATTTTATATGTATGTTTGTGTTATTTTATTTATACACAATTTAAAAATTTTAAAACTCATTACCTATAATATATACATGCCATTGTTGACCAAAGAGTTGCTATTATATAACTTTAAATTATAAAAATAATTTTTCATTTAATATAAGATAAGACCTTATTCAATTATTTCAATGTCCTAATCTTTAATCGAATCCTATGAAGTTTATGCAATGGACCCACTAAATTAATGGATATTATATTTGTTTGATATTAAATGCTTGTACGATTTCTTTAAAAAAATAATTATTTTAAATAAATAAATAATTTATTTGAAAAAAAATCCAGCTAACTGATTTTTTAACTAAAATATTTTAAAAGTAGTTAATTCAATCATATCACATCCCACTAATCATAATTCTTTGTTCACCAATAATTGTGATAATATAAACTCTAGATTATTTAAATGGGAGTAATTATAGAATATTTTTAGAATAATTATAAAAAATATAGAATTTTATTTATTTATTTATTTATATTTATGAATATGATAATCAAATGTGGTGTTATTTATATTATTTGAGGAGGGTTTAAAAACACAAATAGGATATTCATTTATTTATATATATAGAGAGAGTGAATGTTATATTATTTTAAATTGTTTTTGGATTTATTTATTTAATATATTGTAAGATTTTTCTTATTAGTGTGATATGCATGGGATGGTGATCTTTTATTGCTGCCGCTTAATGCCGTTATGAAAAGAACGACGAAGAGAAAATTGTTATATTATTATGAATAATGGTGATTTTTTTATTCACTTGTTTTTTTATTTTTATTTATAACTCATTTCCCGTATATAAAAATGTTTTATTTTTATATGTTATTAAATTCAACATATAAAAAATAACATACAAACAAATTATAAAAAATAAGAAAATTAATACTATTCTATTAGCATGGTTTGCAGATATTAAAAATATTATAAAATTATTTCCTTCCAGTGGCTGTGCTCATTGCGTTGGCTAATAATATAATTTTTATGTTAATTATTTTAATTTTATAAAAAAACAAAATGATATGATAAAAAATATCTTAAAAGTATTTATAATATTAAAAATATTATATCTAATAAGAAAATAACGAAACATTGCCAGCTTCCCCAAATATGATATAAAATATTATTTTTATTGGTTTTGTTACTCTAAATATTTAGAACAACTTGTTTGCATTTAATAAAATAATTAAAATTAATGCGTTAGTTATTATTATTATTATTATTATTATCATAAAATTAAAATTATGGGATTTATTATTTCATAGAAACAAGCAAAGTCGAAGTATTGCTTAAGCACGACTCAACCATTTTGGAAAGATATTGCAATATTTGGAAGATAATATTTACGCAACGATATTATTATTTAATTATAATAAATTTTAATAATAAATTTAAAAAGATGAAAAAGTCAAATAAATATAAAAATTTTATATTCTAAATTTGTCCTTTTTCTATGGGGCATAGACTTAGAAAAGGATAGGATTATTAAAATCTTATTAAGAGTTATATTGTATATTGATTGGACTCAACACCAAAACTTATATTAATTCAATTTAGTTCAAACATTTTATAATGGCTGTGGTGGGGTCATCCTAATATTTTTTAGTCTCTTTTAAAAATATATTAAAATAAAATTTTATTTATCTATATCATTTTATATCAGCTTGTTCATGATAAATTGCGTAAAATAACAAAAAGTTGAACAAATTACAGTTATTTATAGAGTAAAATATTACATGGCGTTACATGTAATCGGATATAAATAAACATAAAAGTGTATAAATTTTTTTTTATATCGTATCTTGACAATATTATAATTTTTACCTTTTTATAATCTGCCTATTAATACATTAGCTTAATGGTATAATTCAAGTGGAAGTAGTTGGTAAGGTCATCAAAGTAACATGGCGGGGGTGGACCACAGCCTCCTGGTGGCGGTGGTGGTGGACAAAAGCATGGCGGCGGCCCTGGTCAGGAGCAAGGTGGTGGTGGTGGGCAGTAACAAGTTTTTGGACAGTAGCACGGCAGAAGCGGTGGGCAGAAACATGGTGGTGGTGGTGGGCAGACGCACCATGGGGGAGGTACACATGCCATTTCTATCAAAACCAGAAGTTTGTGTGAGGATGAATTTGAGAAGTTCTGAGCAGGGGATTACATGGAGGATAAGGGGAAGGGGGTGTCCTACACGGTGCAATTATTCCTTATAAATTTAGGTCGTTAGCATCGTCATGATTTAACAGTAATAATTTTACATGTTAAAAAAAAATATACAAATAAGTGTTTTTTAATTTTTAAATAGTATCAAAATATCCAAATTATTAAAAAAATAATTAAAAATATAACTATTTATATATTTTTAATTTTTTAAATAATATGAAATAAGAATGGTCGACCTTAGCGTGCTCATATTTACTTAGCTTATATGGATAAGTAAAGCGGTTCATCACCAAATATTTTAAAATCAATCTTTATAAATTAAATTTATTTTTATTTGCTTAAGTCTTATGTGTTATTAAATAGTTAAAAATAACACAGCAATTTTTAATAACATTGTCATTAGATATTGAATATGCTAAACTGATATTCCCCCAATTTAAACTTAAGATGCCCTAATTTTCTAAGAAGTATGTTAATAGATAAACTTAGATAATTTTACTAGTATTAAATGAAATTATGAAAATAAAGTGGTTTAATTTAAAAATTTCTACTACACTCACATCTGATTTCTTTTTTAAATTTAAATTTTAATCTATACTGTAAGTTCTTAAAATTTTATTGTCAACTCTTAATCAAATATCAAATTTGTACCAAGTATAAATCATATTTAAATTTTCCATATTATATGTTATACAACAAAATATACATCATTTTAAAAAAAATAAAAGCTATAAATTAATGTTTTAGATGTTATTTTATATATATTTTTACATTTTATATGTCATTGAATGTCTAACTCTTATAAATTTAATAAAATTTTAGTTATTAGGATATAATAGATGCTAAGAATCATGTATAATATTGGAAAAAGTAAGAATTTAGTAAAATTAAAAATAAAATTAAGAATATCATTTGCTACATTCAAACAAACCATACAATAAACATCCAATTGATAATGCTATTAGTTAACTCTACTATTTTTTATTTTTATTTTTTACGAATAAATATGTAAACATCTTATATAAATAAATTAAAAATTTTTATTGATTATTTATTCATCTAACTATAACTTTTTATTAGTCACCTTAAATTTATATTTTGACTACCTGTTGGATTTATTTATCTAATATTAGTCAATTTTTATTACTTTTTTTTTTACAAAAATAACTATATAATTATTATAAATTTTCTACTAAAAATAATGAATAATAAATTACTGGTTTCTATAAATTACATTATATATTAACCGAAATAAATGGGAACTCTAAATCCACCATGCACATCTAGTCAAAGTGTAAATAGTTATATATTACGCAGGCCATTAATGCCGAGGCTAAAATTACTGAAGCTTTTGGGAAGGTGGCATGCAGCTTCCAAAAGAGTTCCGTGTTACAGTGATTTCAATGGATATATATTTTATATATATATATTTAAGGACATATAATTAAAAATTTTAAAAATAGATAAGATTATATTAAATAATTTAAATAATTATTTAATTTTTATTATTTATATTTTAACTATTAATCTTGATATTTAGTTAGATTAATCAAAATTTACCTATTTAAAATGGTTTAGGTTGAGATTTGAAGATGAACAAAACTATGTATTGGATGATTTGAGGTAACTCTGCCCAATATAAACCCTACCAAAAGTCTTAATATAAATTTAACCTATATGATTTCTTTTTAACATAATCTACATTTTATTTTTACAGTAATATATGATTAATGAGTTGCCTAATAGTTAAAAATCTTAAATTATCAATTTATTTCAGGAAATCTCTATCCTAATTTGAATGTGAATGTGTTTTTAAAGTTTTTTAAATCTAAATAACACCTAATAGAAATAATTTACATATTTATTAATCTTATTATATTGACTCATATCTATATTAATACACTTTTTTGTTAAAAAAATAATTATATCAAATTTGAAGATTACAAAGTAATATGTGACATTTAGTATTGAATAGTATAAGCAATAAATTTAACCACTTTGGTAATAAATATGATATAATAATAGTATAGTTGATGCTTAATTTTAATAAATTTGTACAATCATGTGGGTTTAGGTTTCATTTTCATTTTTTAATAGTTATAACCCTTGAAAATTCAATACTCATTAACGTGTTTGGTAGGGGTATATAATATGGAATACTATTATCCCACATGATTTTTTCACTTTATTAAAAAAAAAACTAAACTTATATTTATCTAATTTAATAAATTTAGAATAATATGTAACAAAATAAAATAAAATATATTATATTTTTCTGAATTTATTTTAAAATATGGATTCTATGCTAAATTTTATTTTTTGAGAGAGCAAAGTTAAGAACAATTATTTTCAAAAGATATATATATATATATATATATATATATATATATATATATTAAATTTGTTATTTCAATATTTTAGATAAATAATTATTTGGCACCTCAGAATTCAAAAAATAAACAGTTTGCAAAATTATTTCAAATTAAGCAGTGATATAAAAATTAAAATTAAAAATTCAGATAATAAATTGAATTAAAAGGCGTTCCAGGAAAAGTAGTTTGTAGCTGTCAAAAATCAATTATAAGTCCATGCAACGTAACAGATGTGGACTTATCACTGGCAATTTTCCATGACTCCAGTTTCGCGGTGTGAACCCTCCGGCCGCCCAAGTCGAGAACGACAGCTTATTTAATTAATTTTCAAAATATTTTTAATTATTGTCATATTTTATGTATTTATTTTATTATAAAATACATATCAAATTAGATTGATGTTTAATTATTAAATTATAAAAATTTATTTAAAATATTTTTCATATTTAAATTATTTACTTATAAATTATTATTTTTCAGAATACAACTTTTACGTTAACCACCAAATATGTACATTTGATATATATATATTTTTGGTAAAAATATTATTGATATTTTATTTTTATAGACTACTGTTATTAAAAGATGAACTTAATTTCTTTTCTTATATTCTCAATTCTTATTTTTGTCAATATTATACTTGACTTTTTAGCATCTATTATATCCTATTAGAGAAAAAATTATTAAATTTATGATAGTTAGGTATCGTATGGCATGTAAAATATAAAAAATTATAAAATAACATCTAAAATGTTAATTTATAGCTTTTATTTTTTGACAATGATGTGGGTTTTATTGTGTAACTTAAATTATGGTTAAATTTAATATGATTTTTACACAGTGCAAAATTAATATTGGACTAAGAGTTAATAATAAAATTTTTAAAACTTGCAATAAAAATTAAAATTAAAATTAAGAAATAAAAACGGATGCGAGTGTAGCATATTGAATATCTAATGATGTGTTATTTTTCATTATTTGTTAAGAATTTTAAAAAATTCTTAAAGAAAAAGATGAACAAAACTATGTATTGGATGATTTGAGGTAACTCTGCCCAATATAAACCCTACCAAAAGTCTTAATATAAATTTAACCTATATGATTTCTTTTTAACATAATCTACATTTTATTTTTACAGTAATATATGATTAATGAGTTGCCTAATAGTTAAAAATCTTAAATTATCAATTTATTTCAGGAAATCTCTATCCTAATTTGAATGTGAATGTGTTTTTAAAGTTTTTTAAATCTAAATAACATCTAATAGAAATAATTTACATATTTATTAATCTTATTATATTGACTCATATCTATATTAATACACTTTTTCGTTAAAAAAATAATTATATCAAATTTGAAGATTACAAAGTAATATGTGACATTTAGTATTGAATAGTATAAGCAATAAATTTAACCACTTTGATACTAAATATGATATAATAATAGTATAGTTGATGCTTAATTTTAATAAATTTGTACAATCATGTGGGTTTAGGTTTGATTTTCATTTTTTAATAGTTATACCCTTGAAAATTCAATACTCGTTAACGTGTTAGGTAGGTGTATATAATATGGAATACTATTATCCCACGTGATTTTTCAACTTTATTAAATAAAAAAACTAAACTTATATTTATCTAATTTAATAAATTTAAAATAATATTTAACAAAATAAAATAAAATATATTATATTTTTCTGTATTTATTTCAAAATATGGATTTTATACTAAATTTTATTTTTTGAGAGAGCCAAGTTAAGAACAATTATTTTCAAAAGATATATATATATTTTTTAAATTTATTATTTCAATATTTTAGATAAATAATTATTTGGCACCTCATAATTCAAAAAATAAACAGTGTGCAAAATTATTTCAAATTAAGCAGTGATATAAAAATTAAAATTCAAAATTCAGATAATAAATTGAATTAAAATGCGTTCCTGGAAAAGTAGTTTGTAGCTGTCAAAAATCAATTTTAAGTCCATGCAACGTGACAGACGTGGACTTATCACTGGCATTTTTCGATGACTCCAGTTTAGCGGTGTGAACCCTCCGGCCGCCCAAGTCGAGAACGACAGCTTATTTAATTAATTTTCAAAATATTTTTAATTACTGTCATATTTTATGTATTTATTTTATTATTAAATACATATCAAATTAGAATGATGTTTAATTATTAAATTATAAAAATTTATTTAAAATATTTTTTTATATTTAAATTATTTACTTATAAATTATTATTTCTCAGAATACAACTTTTAAGTTAACCACCAAATATATACATTTGATATGTATATATTTTTGGTAAAAATATTATTAATATTTGTTTTAAAGACTACTGTTATTAAAAGATGTTCTTAATTTCTTTTCCCATTTTCTCAATTCTTATTTTTGTCAATATTATACTTGACTTTTTAGCATCCATTATATCCTAATAGAGAAAAATTTATTAAATTTATGATAGTTAGGTATTGTATGGCATGTAGAATATAAAAAATTATCAAATAACATTTAAAATATTAATTTATAGCTTTTATTTTTTGACAAGGATGTGGGTTTTATTGTGTAACTTAAATTATGGCTAAATTTAATATGATTTTTACTCAGTACAAAATTAATATTGGACTAAGAGTTAATAATAAAATTTTTAAAACTTGCAATAAAAATTAAAATTAAAATTAAGAAATAAAAACAGATGCGAGTGTAGCATATTGAATATCTAATAATATGTTATTAGAAATTATGTTTTATTTTTAACCACTTAATAACGTATTAAATATAAGTTAATGGAAAATAAATTTAATTTATAATAGTTGACTTTAAAACATTTACAAATGCAATGCTTTATTTATCCATATAAGCCAAGTAAATATGAGCCGTCACATATACTGAAATTTTCAACAACTCTTTCGTAGAATAAGTGAAGCCTTTATTCTATACATCAACGTTGTTGTATTATTAAGGTTAACGATTCTTATTTTATATTATTTAAAAAATTAAAAATATGATAATATTATATTTTTTATTAATTTTTTTACAATTTAGATATTCTAATACTATTTAAAAAATAAAAATTTTTTTATACTACTTATTAACATATAAAATTATTACTCTTAAATCTTATTGATGCTACCGACCTAAATTTATAAGGAATAATTGCTCCGTGTGCGACCCCCCTTATCCTCCCTCTACAGAATCCCCTGCTCCAAACTTCTCATATTCATCCTCACACCAACTTCTGGTTTTGATCAAAATGGCTGGTGTACCTTCCCTATGGTTCGTCTGCCCACCACCACCACCGTGTTTCTGCCCACCGCTGCCACCGTGCTACCGCCCACCACCACGGCCATGCTCCTGCCCACCGCCGCCACTATGCTTTTGTCCACCACCACTGCCACTAGGAGGCTGCAGGCAACCACCACCCTACTTTTCATCACCTTACCAGCTACTTCCACTTAAATTATGTCACCATAACTAATGTATTAATGAATTGTTCATAAAAAAGTAAAAATTATAGAATTAATAAGATATGATTTGAA
>BSYO01000022.1:5109378-5334177 GCA_033239525.1 Nepenthes gracilis | reverse complement strand
TAACTACATAAATATTATTTTTAATTAAATATTTGGCTAATTGATAAAAATAATTTCTCTACAAGCATAATAAAATTATATAAAGTTGTAATTTAATCATCTCAATTAAATGAGGCAATTCTTACATAATAATCTCACTTTAAAAATTCATAAATCGACGATCAACTTTGCTAAACTGTTATTTAAATTGTATTAATAATAGCTAGTGGGGTTTTGTTTTTTGTTTTTTTTTTGTTCAAAATATGGAAGTTTCCTTCCTCCTTCGAGGAGCAGTCAGTGAAATGAAGGCAATTGAATTCGACGTGTACGGCTGTCTTAAATATAGATATTGGCCCCGCTATTTTGATTATAAATTAATTATTATATATAATTCATTTAATAATAATAATAATAATATTATTATATATATATAATTAAAAGTTGAACACCTTTTAATTTTATCACGATTATTTAAAATAAAATTTCTACACATATATTATCAAAATTTAAAACATATTTTTCATATTAGAAGTATTTTCAATCCTTAAATATCTAAATTATTTTTTAATAACATAATATTTCCCAGTCAATAGAGTTTTATTTTTTTATAATAAAATAAATATAAAAAATATTTTATTAGTTAAAAATAATCTAAAAATTAATTAAATATCCTTTCCGCGTGCGCGGACTCAGGATTCACACTGCTGTTTGGGACCACGAGTTGTCGTCAACGTTAAAAAATCCAAATCAAATCTCCCACGTCAGGTTTCATAGTTTCATAATTTAAATAATTTTGCACACCGTTTATTATATTTTATAAATATTGTTATCTATCCATTAAATTAGATAAATATAACTTAATTTTTTTAAATTATAGTTGAATAATTGAGTGAGAGAAATAATATCTCATATTACACGTGCCGATGACTAACACTTACAAAACTCACTAATAAAAATTTGATTAATAATACCGTATTAATTTAAAGTTATAAAGTTTATAATCATTTAAAGAAAAAATTTAGTTTAAACTATTGTCATTACATATTCGTTGAAATCAAACGTCAATTACACTATTCATTTTTGTTGGGGGTTGTTGAGGAGTTCTTAATTATACATTATAAAATTTCTCTTTATTAATGACATGGGAGTTGAAGTTTAGAATAGTTGAGGTCTGCCCCATAATATTAGTTCACAATAATAAATTAATGAGACCCTTTTTAAAAGGGTACAATTTTATACTATGTATAACTGATTTTTTACGTAAAATGTGTTTCTTTATTACGTAAAAAATTATAAAACGTTTACATTAAAAGATGACTACCAGCACGAGTGAGATTGTACAAATCATAAAGAACTTATGCTTCACGTATATTATTGAGAAGAATGTCCCAAACACAGATTAGTAATAAGAAAATGTGATCTTGAAAAGACGAATAGAAGGATAGGTGAAATTTAACCGATCACGTTGTCCAAACAAAGCGTCAATTTTTCAATTTCTCATATTTTTGTATATTACTCTAAAAATTTAAGCAATAATTAGATTATTTTTTAAAAAAAGCTAGAGCTAGCTTCAAAATTGGAGTATTCAAGCTTTTAGAAACTTCATAAATATAAAACTATTAAAGTTGCAGAAAAATCGTAAAAAATATCAAATTTTGATTGTACTAAACTTTTGAATGACTGAACTTCTTATATTCTAAACTTTTCAAATGTCCGAACCTCCATGAGTCCCAGACTCTAAGCCAATTGCATATGAGTGATCCATCCCAATCCCCATCAAACAAATTGGGTGTAAAGCTATTCTCAATCCTCATCGTCGTCCAAAAACTACCCTTTTTTTGTTAAAAAAAATGTTTTAATATTGTTTTTGGGGGATTGATAATGGCATTCCTTGGTGCTCCGAGCCCCACTAGATTTTTTTTTTTTAAATATTACCTATGATATAACTCATCCAAATTTTAATTAAAAAATAAAATCCAACAATTTGATAACTAATTAGAGAAGTTAAAATTACTATATCTACGCATGAAGACTAGAAAACACCTTGTATGGGCGGCTAATGGTGGTGGTATGGTGATCTTGGCTCCAATATGATAATAGCCGGTAAGAGGAGAATGAAATATTATGAATCTCAAGTGAACTAAAATTTTTATTACTATATAATTATAAGGTAACTTGTTAATTATACACTGCTCCAAAAATAGAATATGAAAAGTGATTATTTTATTGAGCTTAGTTTAATATTAATATATTATTTTATAATATACATATAGATGTTTAGATTGAATTTATATCATCACAGAGTAATCTTATATTATATACAAATCCAATTATAAATATATGGTTTTATGTATATCCAACTGGAAACCTTACCGAATTAAAATAGATAAAATTCAATTAATTTATATTGTATTGAAACAGACTAAATCAATTTAGAATTTTTTAATCTTTAAAAATTTCAGAAAATATGTATTTTTAGGAAGCTGCATGCCACATTCCCCAAAGCATCTATTTTCTCGTAATTGAAAAAAAAATTAAATTTGTGATATTGATATTATGTGATGCACATATTTTGTAATATATATATATATATTTTAGTAAATTATTTTATACATTTTAAATTTTTTAAAGGACATGTGTTTATTGTATAAATTAAAATTTGGATTAAATAGATAAGAATTTTATTCAAAATTAAATTAATATTGAAGTACGAGTTGATAGTAAAATAAAAAACAACAATTTAAAATAAAAGTTAAAATAGAAATAGTATTTATACACTAAATTTTATTCTGAGTTGTACCAAAATTGATAAAAATAAAAATAAATATTATTTTATTTTAATTTTTACTCTAATTATTTTATTTCTCTGCACCAAAAGTAATAATTTTAATATAACTGGATATATAATTAAAAGTATATAAATAATATTACTCAACTTAAAATATTTAAAATATTTGTAATACTTTCCCATATAGTACAAACTGTATATGAGAGATTATCATTTAACTATAATATTTGAATTGAATCAATTTTATTTAATATTTTTATAAATTTGAGTCAAATTTATTGATCAAAATATTTACGAGCAACTTAACACATCTTGAGTTCTAATTGGCATGAGAAAATAATAACTTGACATATTTAATTTTTAATAATATTTTATTAGATTTTATGTCATATTTTTCTATCAATTTAATTGCAAATTATGTCTAAGCTAATAAAACCAAATTTAATTTTGAAAATTTGCTTTACATATCCTCTTAAGCTGAGTAGCTTTGAGCGTGATTCAACGGTCGGCCTTTTCAACCAACCAGTCAATGAACAGTGGCTCTCCATTGCTTATATAAACAGCTTCCCTGCTCTAATCTCCTCGCCCTCTATCTTAACACCAATTTCTGCTTTGGTTAAAATGGCTTGGGTACCTCCACCGTGGTGCATATGCCCACCACCACCACCATGTGCATGCCCACCACCACCACCATGCTACTGCCCAACAACATGTTACTGCCCACCACGTCCACGATGCACCTGCCCACTGCCACCACGATGCTCCTGCCCACCGCCACACAAGGGTCATGGCCACCACCACCAGCACCACCACCCGCCACCAGGCCGCCACCACCACAAAGGCTAGCTCTGCTTGAATTATATCACTATATGTAATGTTTTAATAAGCAGATCACGTAGAAGCAAACAATTAAAAAATTATCAAATATAATTCAGGGTAAGAGCTTATGAACTAGATTGTTCGTATTTAGTCACTTGTAATGCCATGTAATTTTTTGCTCTATTAATATATGTGATTTGCTTATTTATTATTGTATTTTAATTAATTTGATATTAATGATCTAATATAAAAATAAATAAATAAATAATATTATATTATTTAAAGGAAATTTCAATTGTGATTGAAGAAAATCCCTAAATACTTCTATAAACAACCAAAAATGTTTTCCAGGGCGACGCCCCACAACCTTATCAAATGAAATTTAATTTTTAATAAATGTAGTATTTTTATATAATTTAAAACTATAATATTTATATTGTCTTGTTCTCAATAATAACTATGAGAAAAATTAAGAAAATATTTTCTAGTTATTTTTATACACCGAATGATATATCATCTATTTATTTATATATTTTAATTTAAATTTAATTATATAAATAAATAAAATATTATATCATCATTTATGTCATAAAATAACTAAAAGTATTATTTAAAAATAATTAAAAGATATTATGTAACATGACATAATAATAATTATTATTTCATAATATATTCTCCTAAAAAACTAAGAGACTTTATTATTATTACTGTTTTTCAGCTACTCTATTTATTTGTTCTTATATAAATCTAATAATAATAATAATAATAATAATAATAATTGAAAAATGCCTCAATAAAATATCTAAATATTGATAACTTACTAAGAAATAAGTACAGCCACGAATAGGAAATAATCAAATGACAAGTTGGCAATTTGCATTTGACGTATGTATTATTCGTGTTGAAATTTTATACTATTTTAACTATCAATAAGCCAATAAATATAAAATAATATTTTCTTGACATTCACTTATAAAATTTATATTTTAATTTTTAAAATAAAAACTCATTGAAAATATAAAAATATTTAAATAAACTCTATATATTTAAAAAACAAGTTGTAAATAAAAATAAGTGGATTCTAAAAATCTGATACATAAATCTCATTGTATAAATAGTTAGGTTTTAGTAAACAAATTAAACAACATTTAATCTAATATATACACACTTTTTTACTTTATTTTATATAAAATATTATTTTTATAATTTAAAGTCACAGAGTAGTAACCCTATAGCTACCTGTGGTAGATGTATGTTATATGTATTGTGTTTAATTGACCCAATTAAAATTTATTTAGCATTAATAAATGAAACTATATAACTATTCATATAATAATAATTAAATTACAAATTTTTTTATCACCATTGAATTTTTTAACTGACCCATTAGATTAATTTAGTTGCCTCTATTACTCACTCATTTTTATAAGATTAATCAATTTCTTATCATTTATTTTAAAAAGGTAATATAATTATTTTAATTTACTATATCAAAAATAAAAAAATAAAATTATAAACTTTATAAAAAATATCTGAGAGCCGATTTGTCTAAATTTTCTCCTTAATAGGTTTTAATAATACATAAATGTTTTTTTATAATATTTTATGATTTAATAATTTATATATCATTATCTTCTTTATATATGAATAATGATAATAAATCTCGTTTAATTTTTTATTTTTCTTAAAAACTTGACAAAATAATTAAATAATTTTTATGTTAAAAATAGTAAAACCTATAAACATTTAAAATAATATTTAATAATATAATATTAATCCACCGATCTATTTTTTTTATAATTTATTAAATAAAATAAGTAAATTATTATATTATTTAAAATGTAATTACAAATTTAGTTAAATAAGCCATCCTTTTCCTGGATTCACACTGGAAACTGGAGTTGACGGTCAACGTCAAAAAATCAAAGTAAATAATAATTTCATATCCACCGTACGAGATTATATAACGACTAAAAATAGATATCTTACGCCTTCTTAAGAGAAGTATTATATAGATATTAATAGATATAAATTACTTTTATGGAAGGCATTACACCGTTATTTAATTTCAAATAATTTTATATGCTTTTATTATCTGAATTTTTTAAAATGTAAAGTTGTTTTTTTTGAAATATTAAAATAAGGACTAAATATATATATATTTTCGAACTCGCAATCTATAAAACCGAGTAAATTGCTTCGATCTCTGCAGTGAGTGAGGATATCCGTCTTGTTGACATTACCTTAGAAGCTGAAGAGCTACACGCCTTACTTGTTTCTGCACAGGTTGCCGATGCATATTGATGGGTATAATTGTTAACGGTTCAAGTACAATATTTGTTAAAGGATTTGACCCATAATAAAATAAAGGCCTAATTGACCAATATAACCTCAAAGTAGTAGATGAATTAATCGATCTTTATCGCGATAGTTTATTTCTTGAATGAAAACGAATCCAATTCTAACTAATCGGAACAAACATCTTCATTCTTTTATCTGATTCAATGGATTCGGTTGCTAGTTAGGAACTATTGGCAAAACAATATCTTCTTATCCATTCGAACGATTCCTTAGGTAGTTGGTAGAAAAGACCAACTTCCACTTATTTGTATATAAATTCATTATTCCCAACAGAAAAGATGATGCCTCTTAACTAAAAGCCTAAAAAAGTTAGCAAAGAACAACCCTAAGACGCTCCAAGTGCATTCTATTTCTTTCATTATAATGCTTTTCACAAAGCACACACCACAAAAATTATTTTACAAGCATTCTCACTTAACATCCTCTTTTTTCTTTTCACAACGAACAAATTTAAAGATTAAAATTGTGAAGTGCCAATCCCATTAATCTTTTCGAGTATACATTTATGTGTTATACAGGATCCACGTTTAAAATATACGGAGATTAGGCTTGTATCAAATTAATCAGACAATATAAAATAATTTTTAATTTTTTAATCTGTATAATAATTTAAATCTAACGACGTATCACGTGCCAACCCGGTGGAATCCCTGCCCGCATCAGTACTGAGCTTACAGCACGTCGCTGGGGGAGCCACCCATTGATAACTCAAACTGCCTACCCTCTCTGCCTGGAGCAGTGGCTTGTTCTTTTTCTTCGATATTTTCAAAAGTTAATTATTGTTCTACATCAGCCAAATCATACCAATGTGAGTTTAATTTTATTTTTACAAAAATGTTGAATAAATTAATCGGATAATGAGTATTATTATGATTTTAATCTGAATAAATAATTAAATATTTTAAATTAAATTTTCTCTTACTTTTTGTAATTGAACAAAATTCAAATATTGAGTTGGATCTAACAAATTAACACACTCAAAACTAATACAACATCTAAGACTAATAGTGGTTATAAGACTTGACCGAACTATCCTTATTCGATCACGTGTTCAATAAAATGCATCAACCTACTCATCCAAATCAATCCATCAGAAAATATTAACCAAGTATTAAATATAGTTAATTTAGATCCTGTATGACTATCCAAACTGAAAAATATAATTGCCAACTTTATAACCCATAATTAAAATAACGGTTAACTTCTCAAAAAACTCAAACAAACCAAATACATATCAAATAACTAAAACGGACATATTCAATCGTCTATCCAATCTAAACTCTTACAAATAATCTCTAAACCTTCTAATCTTAAATGTTAGGAAAACAGGCAAAATTATGAGCCTCATATTTAACAAGTATATATATTTATATAATGACAAAATATGTCAACAAAATGGACAGAGGAACAAAAAAAGATAACACAAAAAATATAATATGTCAAACATTTAATTTGATTTCGTACGCTAAATTTGTAATTTATAAATGAGTATTAGATAATTAAATATATCAAATTATACAAATATCTCAAAATCATAAAGTTCTAGAGTTTAAAATCTGAAATCAAATAAATCTAAATACTATGTCAAAACTTATAGATCTTAAATGGTAAAATCATATCAAATATCATGCAAGCAAAATATTAAAAGTTAAAAACATACTAAAATTGAGAATCAATGGCTAATAATCACACACCAACTAATCTAAATGCTAACTCTAAAGACATTCAAATATAATATCCAATCAATTTTATACTATAGTTCTCGAATAAAGCATCGGGGCAGATGCAATATCAAATCACAATATTGTTTCTTTCTGTTGGAGAAGTACAAAACTTTTCACTTAGAAAAATACAAATATCAAATGAAGTACAAAAATAAAACCTTCTATCCTAAAAAGACATAAACATAAGGTTTCACACACAAAAAGATCCACTCTCGAAGACGTACAAATGCACATCTCCACGAACAAAAAAAATTTCCGTCCAGAGGGAAACATAGACATATCGTAAATTTAAAATAGAGTTTAAACCGAGGCACTTAAATGAACCGTTACATATAAGGCTAAATGTGCATAATATATATTTTTTACTAGATGTGACCAAAATTAATTTTCACAGATTATCACATTAGCAAAGTACATCTGAAATGATAAAGAAAAATAAAGCACAAATTTTAGTGATGAAGAAAAATATCCATAACTAATACATATTGAGTAAAATTTTTTAGATTTCTCCAACTAAAAAAAATAATATAATATAAAAATTAAAATTTAATCAAAGTGGTATAGATGAATTAAAATTTAGATGACTTATTTCTTATTTATAATTCCTATCAAAAAAATATATTGAATTTGCTTGTAATAGTAAAAAATGACACCTTTTGTTTTATTATACTTGCTCACTCACTGTTAAATCTCCATATACTATTATATCTTAGTGTTTATGCCACTAACGTACCAATAAAAACTTACAGGTTAGTGCTAATGTGCAAGTTATGGAAGAAATAGTAGGGTGAGAAAACTTTGATAATTTATCTTAAATGTAAAGTTTTGTCCTTTTGAAGTAAATTATGACTTTTCATATTAGACAACCGGAGTTTTGGGGTTGCAACCATTATTCTCATCTTTTTTATTATTTCTAATTAATGAATGAAAGAGATAATTATATGGAGAATAAAAATTAGATGAGAAATAGGTGACCGTTTAGAGAATAGCACCCCAATGCACATGTGCCGAATGGGCATGAATCAGGTGCAATGGCATTGGCAAGGCAGCTTAGTTTCAGTGCATGCGCACTATTTGTACATATATTAGATGTAGATATTATGAGTAAAATGCGTTCTTGCGCAGTTTAGATGGATATTAGAAGCAAACATTTTGAATAAAATATACTTATATGCAATTTAATTGCTGATCAAACATGAAAATTGGAGAAAGCTGCATTTTCAAAAAATAAGCATGTCTACGATGTTTGTTTTCATTATTGCTTGAGAATTCTTAAGGACACCTATTTACCATAATATAGAATATGTCAATAAAAAATATTCTTAACAATAAAAATATTACTATGAACGTTAAGGAGGGACAAGAATGGTAACATAACATTTGGGGAACCTGTTAACCAACCATCGCCAAAGGTGGGCTAGCACCAGCTAGCGGGTGCGGGTGTGGCAGCATGATAGAGCGAATATGATTGATAATTAATATTTTTATTTATCTGTTAATCAATGAACTTAGGAAGGGATAAGAAGCAAAAGCAAGTAGGATAAAGGGAAGAAAATATAAAATTGATTGAACTCATCAATCATATATACAATATTAAAGTTAAGATCTTTATATAGAAAACTTCCATCATCGATAAAATAGATACACTTTTCTAATAAAATATAATTTTTTAATTAATGGTATCTCAAAATTAAGAATTAATATGATACACTTTCTTAAGATAAAAATAAAATAAAATATCACCAAATAAAATCTTTCAAATAAATTTAAAATCAAATAAAATAATCCTAATCAAAGAAAATTAAATTTCTTCTAATTTAAAAAGTCCCTGATATTCGCATCAATTATATCATAATTATCGTACAAATATCACGTAACCTTTCGATGACTATTCATTTATTGTGGCACTCACAAGGAAGTGACCAAAACTCAATAAACTTTCTCTCATGATGTTGTGGGGGACCTTTCGCCTTAATCGGCGACTGTCATCACTTGTCCTTCGATAATTCTCATCTAATGCGATTCTGACATCGACTTCTATAAGCTTGAATGTTATCTTTTTCCGCTCTATCAAACCCGGAGTATTCTCATTCCTCTTCGGTTTATCCTTTGTAATAGAATCACTTCCTCTTATACTCCTCCTCAGCCTCCTCTTCCCGCCACCTTGGCCAACATCCTCATTGGTCATCTTGGCGTTATCCTTGACAACCAAAATTTTCATCAATTATTGGCTTGATTGCTTTCCTCTCGTTGCCATAATTGAGACATCTTTGGTGAGCTTCCACCGGCTTTTTTCAAATGTTGTCCAAAAGCCTTCTTTATCAAGTTTTTAGATTAAAATCACATTTAACCACAAACCCGGGACATGCCACTCATCCTTCAACACAAGTTTCATCTCATTTCTTGTCCGTAAGATAATATTTTTGATACCAATAATTTTCAACGAATTATCATTACTCATCTTTAATATCCCATAATCCTTGAATGTATAGGTGGTGAAGATGGACTTCCTTAATGTCGCATGGTTTAAAGAACAACTATTCATCTCCCAATTCGTCCCCTTGCTTGAAAAGCTTTGTGTTTTCCTTGCGTAAATAGTTAGAAGATCTTTATAGGAAGTGATAGAGATCCGATCATTTTCATCATGATCCCTCCTCTCTTGACACTCGCTTCTGCCATCATTTTTCTACTTTCTCTTGAAAAAATTCATCTTCATGTGACACTTCTTATCACAATGGAAGTATTTTACATCTTAAAACTTAAACTGGCTACTGCTCATCTCAGATTTTTCATCCCGGTCCCTCGATCTCTCATGCCTATGACCGCTAGTGGATATCAAGAGTCTTGACTCTTTCAAAATCTTAACACTTTTCTATTTCCTTGACTCATTCATAAGTAAGGAAGCGATGATCTTATTCAGGTGGAGCGTATCTTTTCTAAATAGTAGCGTCGTGATAGTATGATTATACGAGATTGGTAAAGAAATCAGCAATACCAATGCGTTATCTTCTTCCTTGATCTTCTCATCAAGTGCAGATATTTGCTCAATATCCAGTTGAACTTCTTCAAGTATTTGTTAAAACTTTTTCCTTTCGACAAATAAAGGCTATAGAACTTTTTTGTTACATGTAATCTTATTGTCATGGATTTTGATTTATACCGACTTTTAGGTTTTACTGAAACTTTCACTAGATCTAACAAGTTAATGACTATTGAAGAGTATTATCTGTAAGATATAACTTGTTCGTACAATTAGTAAGAACCCTCTTATCTAACAATTCCTCATCCTTTATCTTCTCTACCTTATCCTCCTCCCTACGAAGTATTTTCACCGTTCCTTCTTAAATTAAAATATTCTTCATCCTTTTTTATCAAAGAATGAAACCTATTTGCTCATTAAATTACTCAACACAAAATGGTAAGTTTCATGATATTGATGCCATCAAATCAAAATTTTATAATCTCTCTTTAATATCTTTTGTTAAAATTCAACTCGGATATACTCAGGGCAACGAAAGAAAACCAGAACCCCTATCAAATTTTAATCATTGAATTCGTGAGTATAAAAAATATAATAATACATAATATTTTTAATATAAAATGTTATTTTTAACGAAGAAAAAAATTATAAAATAAATTTTAAATAAATATACTTTAAATAATATGCTATAACGTTTTTAACTTAAAAAATTATTTGTAATAAAGAAAAAAATTATAGGATAAATTTTAAACAAATCAACTATAAAAGTGCCTGTTATAAGTAACCACCTCCGAAATTTCTAATACCAAATTTGATACAGAAAAATAGTGAATGAGGGGATAAGAAGCAAAATGAAGTGGAAAAAGGAAAATAAAATATAAATTTAATTCAATTCATTAATTATATGCAAAATATTAGAGTCAGAATTTTTATATAGAGTATTTTCATTGTAGATAAAATAGAGACACTTTCCTAACTAAGTATAATTTTTTAATTATTGATATCTTAAAATTAGAAAATAATATGACACATTTTACTAAGAGAAAAATAAAATAAAATTTTACCAAATAAAATCTCTTAAATAAAATAAAATAAAAATTTTCTTAACCATAGAAAATCAAATTTCTTCTAATTTAAAAAGTTCATAATATTTATGTTAATTATATCGTAATTCTTGTACGAATATCGTACGATCTTTCAATGACTATCTCTTTGTTGTGGTATCTTCGAGAGAGTGACTAAAATTTAACAATATCAAATATAAATACAACCTAACTGTAAAATTAATAATCACAATATATAAATAAAATTTTAATCAATATCTTTGTTTAAACTCTTTACAAGTTATCTATAACCTTATAATCTAGAATGGTCAAAAATAATAAAATTATGAGTCGAATACTTAACAATTATTAGTGCATATATATATACATATATACATAGAACAAAATAATACATCTAAAAATCGGAGGGAACAAAATCAATAAAAATGTACCAAACTTTGCATAAGCCAACGGTCTAAATATGTCGATAGAACAAATGTGTCTAAATATGGTTTTATATACAAAGTTTATAATCCAAATACGAATATCAAATAGTCTAAATGTATGAAACTTTCAAAAATTCGATATTCCAAATGCAATTTGTGGTCAAAACCTGTAAATCTCAAATCAAACGTTCTGAATATCAAATCAAAGTTTAAAAGATTAATTTTAAGGAAATGTGACATATACTCTAAGTAATTTTAAACCAAATCATTATTATTTAGATATTAAATAGCCCGTCCACTTATTCCTTTCTATAAATACAGTCAAACGTAATTTTTTTTTGCTGTTAATGAATGATAAGTATATTTTTAAGTGTGTATGAATATATTAATATATTTGAATATATTTATTTTGTTAAATTTCTTATATTTGATCATATTAAAATATCAAATTGGAGGAATTCTAAAACAAATGTCTAAAAGCTTTCTCTCTAACAAAAAAGTATGAAAATTTTCACTCAATTGAAAGTGCAACTACTAAAGTTTTCACTTTAAAAAAAGTACAAATATTAAAAGAATAACAAAATAGACCCCGGCTTGAAGCATATCACAAAAGACTACATACAAGGGCCATATGAAAATTTTTAAGTTTTTTTCTTTGCAAATATCGTATATCTATATATATATACACGTATATATCAACATATAAAACTTTTACCTATTTTATTTAAACTATCAAATTTCTCAACTATTGGATAAATTTAAGTAAAAATATTAAAATAGTCGGTAAAATTGTATACATGTATATGTATTCAAAGTGGGTTAAGTGAAAGAGGATATATATGTATAATAAAATCACTAAACGTAAGTAAAATTAGAAAAAAATAGAAATAGATTGGACGCATTTATATTTCAAAATTTTAATTTTAAATTTGACAAATCTGATTAAATATATTTCAAAGTTTTCCTTTTTCTCTGCTTTCTCTTCATTCCCTTTTCTTTTTCTCTCATTTCTCTTCTTTTCATACAAGAATATCAAAAAATAGTAATAAACGTACTTATATAGCCAAATTAACATATGAGTGCTAATCAAACATGTATCAAGAGCCGCATCAATCCCTAGTCTTGCACAAGCATCACCACAGACACAAGCCATCTACTAATTTTGCACACAGGCCCCTAAAAGACCTACATTAGGCATCTTATAATATATGTAAAACTCATTGAAACGCACCCAATTTGACCAAATTGTGCATAAGTATACGTCAGACATGCTTGCTTCTTTTCTCTAATTTTTTTAAATATTTATTATATACTTATTTTTAATATATTTAAAATAAAATGATAATATCAACTAAATTAAGTGAAAATCGAGTATCATAGTTTGGTCTCACAACTACCATACAATACTATATGTTACTATTTGAACCCTATTAAAATTGTACTTTTAAATAAAAATTTTATTTTCATATAAATCAAACCAACGATATTCTTTTATTTATAAAATTTTAGTAACAATAATGAGAATATTGCTATCTTCATTGCACCATTGGACAATGCATATTTAATTTTATCATCTATTTTTATATAAATTTATTAATATAAACATATAAATATAACATTATATTATTAAAAGTATCTTAAAAATAACTTAAACGTATCGTCTTCTAGAAACTATAAGATATAACACAACTTAATAATTATTATTTCATAGTCTATTCTTCTCAGCAGCAAAAAGAGTAACACAACATAATTTTCTTTCAATTATTTTTAGCCATCTAATATAATATGTTATTTTATATATCTATTTATTTTGATATTAATTTATTAATATTAATAAATAGATAAAATATAATATAATTTATATATATCTAAATAATATGTAAATGTTGATAACTAAATAACGTAATAAATTTCATATTTTTATTTTTATAATAAAATTTACTGAAAATTAACAATAATAATACAATTTTCAAATATAAAAAAGTAATTTATAAACATAGTGAAGGTTGATAAATTATTTATTGTTATCATAAATAGCGGTCTAAAATATATTTTATAAGTAATGATTTCAATTAACTCAATTTAAAATTTTTAATGTAAATACAAATGAAATAATATAACTACAAACTTAGTGACTGTTTGGGCTTCAAAACAATATCGCTGCTCCTAAAATGTCGATAAAAAGGGTATTTCCCTTATGAATGCCAAATGAAATTATAATCAATAATTAAACTAAAATTTATCATTAAATATAAATAATCAAAAAAAAAAAGATATTCATTGGACCGTCTAAATTTTTATTAGGATTATTTTTTTAAAAAAAGTATTATTAGATGATATAAAAAGTAGAATTCAACCGTTAATGGGTGTATTAAAACATATATTTAAGTATTTTAAAAAAATCTCTAGAATATTCTTTAATTTACATAAACGATCAGTATAAACAGTTTGATATGTTATATTAATTTTAACAGATTTTTAAATTTAAAATATATTATAATTTATATAATTTAAATATTTTAAAAAAATAATTTAATACGTGCATTTTTAGAGATGAGCTTACTTAGGTATGCATATAAGCTAAGTAAATATGATTGTTAGGATTTATATTTTTAAAAATATTCATTTTATAATTTTAAATAAAATATAATAATTTTATATAAACTTATAACTTTAGTCATCCCAATTTGGTTGAACAATCAATTCTTTATCATAAATCGACAATCAATTTCGCTAAACTGTTTTTAAAATTATTTTAATAATAGCTAGTGCTTTTTAAAAAAAAAAAAAAATTCAAAATAGGGTAGTTTCCTTTCCCTTTCGGGGACGAGTGTCCTCAATTTTATGCAGTTGGTGAATTGAAGGCAATTGAATTGGACGTGTACGGCTGTCTTAAATATTTATATTGGCCTTACTATTTTAATTATAGATTTATTATTATATATAAATAATAATATATAATTTATTTTATAATTATTTTATATATAATATTAAATTATTATTATCGTTATATTTTAAAATAAAGTTCTACACATATATAAAATTAGTTCTAGAAGACTTCTGAAAAATTTATACATTAAGAATATATTTACATTAAAGAAATATAATTAAAAAAATTTTAAAAATTATTTTTATTATTTAGGTTAGATAACTTTTAGAAAGAACAAAAATTATTTTCTAATTAAAAATCAAGTGGAAAACCAAAATAAATGGAAAAAAATTAATTATTGAGGGCATATTTTTATTTAAATTTTGATAACAAAATAAAAAAATATTTATTTAAACACCATATAAATTTTCTTTTATTTGTATTTTATTTGATGCAAACATACCCATAATATTTTTCATTGAACCCTTATTAATATAACAAAGCCCTTTCCATTTTTTCATAACCACAAAATATTTCTGAATATTTTTCTAACCCCTTTTCATCATATTTATCTATTTTAATTTAAAATGTCTAAAATCAATAAATATATGTGATGTAATTTCAAATTAATAATAATTTAAAAATTTTAAAACAGTATTCTTTTAATGAATCCATCCACTTCCACAGCAATTTCATAACTTTTATATGAATTATTATATATAAAGAAAGAGAAATTTAAAAAAAAATTAGAAAATTTAAAAAATTCATCATCCCTATTTAAATATAAAAATAATCATAAAAATTATATATAAGTCATATTAATATTATTTATCTTACTATAATATCGTTTATTTTTAAATGGCATTTAACTAATAATATTGTAAAATCTAAAACATATTTTTCTTATTAAAAATATTTTCGATCCTTAAATATTTCAATTATTATTAATAATGTAATATTTATCAGTCAATAGAGTTTTAATTTTTTATAATAAAATAAATAAATATAAAAAGATATTTTATTAATTAAAAATATTCTAAAAAATAATTAAATAATCTATCGATGTTTTCCACACGCGCAGCTTCTGGATTCACACGGCGAATTGGAATCCGGAGTTGACGTCAACGTGAAACAATCCAAATCAGAATTTCAAATCTGCCACGTCAGGTTTCATAGTATCATAATTTAAATAATTTTGCACACCGTTTATTATATTTTATAAATATTATTATTTATCCATTAAATTAGATAAATATAAGTTAATTTTTTTAAAATATAGTTGAATAATTTAGTGAAATAAATAATATCCCATGTTATACATGCCTATGATTAACACTTACAAAACTCGATAATAAACTTATAATAAATAAGAACCATATTATTTTAATATTATAAGATTCATAATTATTTAAGGTAGAAATTCAAATTTGAACTCGTATCATTACATATTTGTTAAGATCAAATGTCAGTTACACTATTTATTTTGGGTTGGGGGCGGTTGAGGAGTTCATAATTATATATGACAAAATTTTTCACTATTCATAGCATAAGAATTCAGATTTAGAGTAGTTAAAGTCTATCCCATAATAGTAATTCACATTAATGAATTAAAGGCGCCCTCTCCAAAAGGGTACAATTATGTGCTACGTAGGTGCCTCTCTTAGTTATAAAAATAATCAGAAACCGTTTATATCTAAAGATAGGTACTAATATGAATAATATGAACTCACACTTTGCTTATATCATTAGAAAAAATATGTTCATATTACATATTAGTAATAAGAAAAGCATGATCTTTAAAAAAATGAACAGCAGGATAGAGAAAATTTAATCAACAGCATTGTCCAAATAAAGTGTCAACTTTTTATCTTATCATATTTTCACGTATTACTCTACAAAATTAAGCAATAATTAGGTTATTTATTTAAAAGAAGTCTGAACTAGCTTTGAAATGAGAGTATACAAGCTTTTAGAAAAATGTCAAGGTTTGAGGGTCCAAGACTCTTGGCGATCGAGAGAAGTATCAAATTATTAAAACTTTTGAAGAACTTTAACTATATTGAATTTTGACTGTACTAAACTATTGAATAATTGAACTTCTTATATTCTAAATTTTCTAAACGCCAAAGGCTCCACATATCCTGAACTCCAAGCCAGTTGTATATGAGCGATCCATCCTAACATCCACTTAATTATGCATGCTTGAACAACCATCACTTCTATGCCCCATCAAACAAATTAGGTGCAGAACTACTTCATTACATCTTTATTTTTATTTTGATGGAATTATTGCAATTTTTTAAAAATAATCTAGAGCTATATCTTTTTTTTTTATTTTATTTTTTTGTAACTTTGTTTTAATATTATTTTTGTGGGATTGATAATCACTTTTTTTTTTTGAGACTCTTAACTTTACTAATTTTTTTTTTAAAAATTACCTACAATATAACTCGTTCAAATCTCATTTTAAAATATAAAATCTAATAATTTGATAATTAATTAGGAAAGTGAAGATTACTATATCTATGCATGGAGACCAAAAAATGCCTTGTATGGGTGGCAAACGGAGTTGATATGGTGATCTTGGCACAAATATGACGATAACAAGTAAGGGGAGAATGGAATATTCTTGATGTGTACCTTGATCTGACTTTGAACAGATTTGGATTCGCTTGATTGTTTGGATCCGACTTCGTTTACGGAATCTGAATCCTACACACCACTACAGAAAATAAGAGATCAGGTGGTAACGGGATGTTGTCCCTCTGAAAACACTTCGGTATTCAAGTCAGTAACAAGCTTTCGAATTTTAAGAAGGTGAACTGATAAGTAAAAAGAAAGAGAGAGCAAGACTAAGATTGGTGGGAGTGTTGGCCTGTAGATGTCGAGACGTTCCCGTGACTCATTGAAAGTATGGTTTTTTGGCTCGATGTTCGCAAGGAACGAGTGAGAATCTGCGTCCTGAAAGTGTGGGAGCTTAGAAGGACAGTTCTCAGGGAGTGGGTGAATTTTCTGTAATCTGGAGGTTTGGAGTGGGATTGACAAAGTAAGCGATTGAGAGTAAGCATGCTCAAGCACTGCGTTGTATTTTGTGTCTGTGTTCGTGTCTCAGATCGTGTCCCTCCAGAGTGGAGATTCTGGGGTTATATAGACGGTGGGGAGTGTGACATTCCTTGGCTAGGAAGGCATGATCTCTTGGCTGGTGTTGGGCGACCTTCCTTGAGTAGGAAGGCTTGATTGGCGTGATCTGATGGGATCGTTTCCTTTCTGAGCGGATAACAGGTCTCCAGATTATTTGTCTTTCTTTTGTATTTTTGTTACCGTTAGACTCCATCGTTGGTAAGGAGAGAGAATCTGGTGCCTTCCTCTTAGCGAGGGCGTTGAATCTGTTGATACCTTTTTTAGAGGAGATTGACTTCAAGGAAGGCGTGAAATCATGAAGAGGACCGCTGCTTGTCGTGTACGGGAATGCTTGCCAAATTGGGCCTAACCCGTATTAGATTTTATGTCTTTTTACGGCCTATTACTACAGTACTTTCGGTCAATAGAAATGTTGACCATCTTGAGGGAGCGCGTTGGTATTTGGTTGGCACGACAGGCGGTCAACGCTAGCGTTGACCGTCTAACGCACGTCTGGGCATTTTTGGACTTTGGACTGCTTTTCTTATTAGGCTTGCTAGCTATGGGCCTACCCATCACTAGCCCCCTGTGCCGGTGGTCAGGATTTTGGCCTTCGGCATGTTTATGATTGGATGCGCTTGTTTTTGCTAAGCGGAGTCATTGCCGTCTAAAGAGGAGGCTTGAGTACTTCCAAAATATTAACCGATTTTGTTGACCATTCTTGGAATGTTTCCGGGTAACTTGGAGAAGGAAGCGTTGGTCATTAGTTGTCCCGTCATAAAAGTGTGCAACGTGTCTCTATGCGGTACGTTGAAGATCTCGGTATTTAATGAGGTAGAGGATCTGATTCGACAGCCATCTTTTAGGGAAACGACACGTGGTGGTAATGATGGCGCAGGCTTTCGAGACGGTTTTGTGTTCACATGGGTCTTTAAACCGCCTGCTTGTTTGATTTTGAATTTCCCGTGCCTTCCTTGTTTCTTCGTCTTCCTTATTCCGTTTGAAAGAAAAAAAACCTTAGCTCTGACTACGGCTTCGGTCACCGACATCGTCTTCGTTTTGAGAGAAAATAACGTGAAAGTTTTGTATGTTGAGTACAACATTCCACAGGAGATCGCCTTCCGCATTCCAGGGAAGGACGACAGAGCTTTCTTGCCGCCCACGGAGTTCGTGACCGTATACGAAACCCATTTGAGGAGTGGGCTTTGCCTTCCAATCCCCAACGAGCTAATGTTGATTTTTCGGGCGTTTCAGGTTCCTATCGCTCAGTTTCATGCCAACGTCGTTAGGTACATATGCTCCCTTTGCATTTTCCTTCGTCAACACTCGAGGCTGTTGACGATATCAATGGTTAGGGGGATCTTCAAGATTAATCAAGGAGCGAAGTGGATTTCTTTATCTCCCTGTGGCGGTCTCAAGATAAGTACTGCCATATACGACTCCCTCAGGAACTGGAAGAACCTGTTCTTTTTTGTTAATGTGGGAGAGTCCTGTCCCTTGCCCAAGGAAAGGGGTCAGGTGCCTTCGGTGTATACGAGAGCGCCTTCGGAGGCGGAGACGACGTCCCTGGAGTGGCTGGTTAAGCTTGTGGAGGACAATCTGGGAGACTTCCAGAGAGACCACTTGGTCTCTCGTGTGGAGGCACAGAAGACCAAGTGGGGGCCTCCGTCTCCAGTCCAGAAATTGAAAATCCTGCCTCCGAAGGTCCTGCAGGGAAAGAAGAGAAAGAAGGTTTTATCATTGGTCCCTGCTCGTCTGATGCAAGTCTTCCCAGTCCAAGGCAAAAGAGGGAGGCATCGGTGGCGCCTTCTTCGTCATCCTCGGGGCCTAACTACCTCTTTGTTGGGCATTTTGCGGGTATTGGTGCCGCATTTGGGATAGAAGTGGAGCTGGCCTTCGAGGATTATGAGGCCAGGTTCAGCGGCAGCATTGTTCTTGCGCAGGCTGCGCCGTTGGGGTTGACTCGGGAGCCATCCATCGAGGCGCCTGAGCCGCAGGAGCCATCGGTTGGATCGCCTGTTGTGGTAATTTTGACTGAGCAACAGGAGCCGATTTTGGAGCCCCCCACCGTTCCTAGGGAATCAGTCAGGACGGAGGATACTCTGGAGGATCCAATGGCGGAGTTTATGGCTGAGGTCGCCGCCAGCCCTACTGACATGGGTCCCCTTCCTGGCTCACCGCCTTTTGCGTTGGAACTGGGTGTGAGACTAGACAGGCTAACACGAAGAATTTGGGAGGTATAAATTCTGTTGCCCTCATTGTCTTTTGATTTGCCTTTTCTAACCCTTTTTTTTCTATACAGGCTGACAAAGTATCGAGCGCAGATGCCAAGGTGCTCAGACAGAGAGACATGGTGATCTCCAATAGGGATAGGGATATCGCCTAGCTCGATACTAAGCTGTTGGCTCTGGGGGCGGAGCACTAAGAGGACGCGGCTGCCTTGGAGTCTATTCTGGCGAACATGGAGGCGAAGAACTTGAGCTTGAAAGCAAGAGGTCGCCGTTTGAAGGAGGAGAACGAGCGTTCTAAAGGACGCCTTGATCAACTTGCTGGGCAAATGGCTACCCTAGAGAACAACCTGAGCCTCTGTATCCATGCCCACGATGTTGAGGGTATGATGCTGGCACGATTGTGGGAAGGCATCAACATTAGCCGACGTATTGTGCGGTTTGGTTGATCTTGACTTCCTGTGGATCTTATTAATTTGTCGAACCGGTCAGTACAGCGTCGCGATAGCCTCGTGGGGAAGCCTCAAGACAGACATGGGCCACCGCCACCTCCATAGCTTTTTGTGATTGTATTTTTTTATTTTTTATTATTTTTTTGAATTTAATGATGTATCCCACCGTTTGGCAATAATACAAGTAGTTTCTTCCATGTCAGACGTTCTTATTTTTATATTTTACTTTTTGCCTTTCTTGGCGGCCAACTGGGCAGGATTCCTGTGAGTTGGTTGCCCACCTTGGTTTTGGGGTGTTGATGGGATTTTCTAGGCCGTTGCGTATGTTAAGCTGGCTTAGAATTCGTGTGTGAGTAAAGCTTGGTGGCGTTACGCAGGTGCAGACTTGGGCGGCTTGCTATGGTGGAGCGTTTTGCTCCAGTCGACTTTCGTTGGCTGATTACGCTATCTCCTTATGAAGGAGGTCGTCGCGTGTGCTGCGTTATCCCTCCAAGATTTTTTCGACAGCTAATGGGCCACTTGGTTGACCAAGGTTTAGATATGACCACTCATGGGCTGCCTGGATGACCAGGAGTTTAGATACGACCGCTCATGAATCGTCTGGATGGCCACGGTTTAGATATGACCTCTCATGGGCCGCTGGATGGACCAGAGATTAAATGTGACTGCTCATGGGCCCCCTGGATGACCAGGGTTTAGTAACGAGAGGGTGAAGTCCCTCTCGACTTAGGGGCATCCGAGGTCGTTTCGAACCTTCAATGAAAACTACATATATATGCACACGCAGCATGCTAAGAAAACACTTGTTTTACTAATTGAATCGTGCACACAAATGATCACGTATAATTATGCAAAATATATATCTGGGTCCCTATTGGAAGTAACGTTTAAGGTGGATTGCGTTCTATGTCCGCGGAATCAACCTTCCATCCTAATCTTGGAGTTTTTATGCCCCGTTTCACAGGATGACGGAGACTAGAAAAGGCCCTTCCTAATTCGGGGAAAGCTTGTTCTGGCCGGCCGCCTTTTTCGTGGTCTCGATTTCTGTAAGAGCAAGTCTCCGGCATCGAACTGCCTCACTTTCACCTTTTTGTTGTAGTAGCAAGTGACTCGATGTTGGTAGGCTATAGTCTGCATTCTAACGGCATCGCGGGCTTCTTCTAGCAAGTCTAGGTGTTTTCGAATTTTTTGGGAGTTAACCTACGGGTCGAAAGATTCTATCCTAAGACTTGGAAGCATGATTTCGACCGCCTCTTCAGTCCTGTAGCAGAGGCTAAAGGGCGTCTCACGCGTTGGTTTCTTTGAAGTTGTTCGGAAAGACAAAAGGACTGAGGCGAGCTTGTCCACTCAGGAGCCCCCCACGTCCTCCAGCTTGGTTTTGATCCCATGGAGTAGCGTTCGATTCGTGACCTCTACTTATCCATTCGCTTGGGGGTATGCCACCGAAGTATGAACCAACTTAATCCCAAGATTGGTGCAATACTTGGTGAAGCATTTTTTCGAGAATTGAGTTCCGTTGTCAGTCACAATGACTTCTGGAACACTAAATCTGCTGATGATGTTTTGGTGGACGAACTCAAGTACGTTGTATTCTATGATTTTGGATAGCGGGACAGCCTTGACCCACTTCTTAAAGTAGTCGATTCCTATTATGATGAATTTTCTTTATCCAGTTGCAATAGAAAATGGGCCAAGAATGTTGAGCCCCCATTGCGCGAAGTGCCACAGCGCCTAAAGGGATTTCAGCTCGGCGGACGGCTGGTGGCGAAAGTTGCAATAAAGCTTGTAGCTTTCGCACTTTTTTACAAACTCGAGTGCATCCTTTTTCATCGAGGGCCAATAGTAACCCTACCGCATGATCTTGAATGCTAGGTTTTTGCCACCCATGTGCGATCCGTAAATCCCAAGGTACACTTCGCTCAAGACGTAGTCTGCCTTTCTGGGTTAGGCAACGAAGGTACAGAGTCGGGTAGTCGCGGCGATACAGCCGCCCGTTGACTATAGTGTACCAGCCAGCCGTTTTCTTTAACTGTCTGGCCTCTTCAGCATTTTCTGGCAATGTTTCGTCTGCTAGATACCTTAGGTAGGGTGTCGTCTAATTTTTCGTCCTGGAGACCTGCATCGCCTCCTGTCCCTTTGTACTGAGAGTGCTCAGGACCTCCCTCATGTTCCACGAGTACTGTTCTGGATTTTTGACCGCCGTTGCTCTTGCCAGTTAATCGGCATTCCAGTTTTCAGTTCTAGGAACATGGACTAAGGTTAGAATGTCGAAGTTGCGGACGACCTCCCTTGCCCTGGCCAAGTATTTGGCCATATGTGAGTTGTTTGCCTCGAGATTCCCATTAACCTGGTTGATAATCAGCTTAGAGTCACTGTAAATAGCCAAACTCTTGGCTGAGCACTCATTTGCTAATCTTGACCCAGCTAGTAGGGTTTCGTATTTCTTGGCTGAGCACATTGTTGGTGATCGGGAAGTCGAGTCTAAGGGAGTATTTCACCTCAAACCCGTCAGGGGTCATGAGGACCACCCCTGCTCCACTGCCCGTGTCTGTGGATGATCTGTCTAAGAGGAGTACTCATTCTAGAGACTCCATGCGATGTTTCGCGTTCTCTGAGGGCTGCTCTTCGAGAATCAGGGTTGTGGTCTCAATAATGAAGTCGGATAGAGCCTGTGCCTTTATGACTGGCCTCGGTCTAAACTAAATGTCGAACTCGCCCAATTCAATAGCCCACTTTACCAACCGTCCAAAAATATCAGGTTTTTGGAGTATGCTCTTCAGAGGCTGGTCAGTGAGAACTATGATGCGGTGTGCCGGAAAGTAGAGCCTTAGTTTCCGTACAAAAAATATGAGAGCTAAGGCCAACTTTTCTGTGCGCAGGTAGCGCGTCTATGGGAAGGTCAGTATTTTGCTCACATAGTAGATCGGCCGTTGGGTATCGGAGTCATAGCTTATGAGGACAGAGTTGAGGGACACCTCTGATACAGCCAAGTAGATGTACAATTCTTCGCCGATCTTGGGCGATGTTAATAATGTTTGGCTAGCCAGGTATTGTTTCAACTTATTGTTGTCCGCCTGACAGTGTGTCATCCATTGGAACCCGTTTGATTTTGTTCCCCTTGGAGCCTTAAAGAATGGCTAATACTTGTCACCAGACTTCGCTAGAAAGCAGGATAAGGCTTACAATCGTCCAGTTAGTTGCTGGACATCCTTGATGCTTTGTGGGGGAGCCATGTCCGCGAGAGCCTTGATCATCTCTGGGTTTGCCTCGATCCTTTGTTGGGAGACGATGAAACCCAAGAATTTTCCGAGGCTACCCTGAAGACGCATTTAGCTGGATTCAACTTCATTTGATGCTTATAGAGCACCTCAAACTACTATGCCAGATCACGGATATGGTTGCTTGTAACTCTGCTTTTGACGAGCATGTCGTCAACATTGAGTTTCATATTGCGGCCGATCTGATTTTCGAATATTTTATTTACCAACTGCTGGTAGGTGGCTTCTGCTTTCTTTAGTCCAAAGGGCATCACCCTATAGCTGTAAGTCCCCTGGTCTGTCATGAACGAGGTATGCTCTTCGTCCTACGGACTCATCTGGATCTGGTTATTGCCTAAATAGGCATCCATGAAGCATCCAGAGCTCTGACCAAGGCCTTTAACGAACTTGATGAGATGACCCCTTCTTATTAGTTCCTCAATCTCCCGCTGAAGGGTCTTGCAGTCTTCCGTGGAGTGTCCGGGAGATCGATAAAAATCGCAATACTTGGCCGGATTTCTTCCCTACGTCTTCTTAAGTGGTTTTAGCTACTTAAGGAACTTCTTCCCGCTGATTTGTATGAGAACGTTTGAGCGTGTGTCAGTCAAGGGCGTCAGGCTGATGGACCCGTAGTCCTTGCGCTCTGGTGGCCCAATCCTATGGCGCTTTTGGTGGCAGCGATTACCACCGTTGTGTTTCCTCTTTCCTTCAGGCGGGAAAGAGCGAGGCTGTTCAGGCTGGTCGTGACGTTTTGCCTCGTTGTCCTCTTCTGTTGTCGCATAGGCCCTGGTGATAGACTCAGTCTCCCGAAAGGTCTGTGGGTTCTTATGCGCCAAATGCCGGAAGAATTCTCCAAGCGCCAGTGCCGAAATGAAATTGCCCAGTTTCATTTCCTCCGTGAGACGAAGGATCCGCCTAGCTTCTGCCACAAAATGATCTAGGAACCTCCGCGGGTTTTCTCCATGCTTCTGCTTAATGTGCGACAGACGCCATGGCTGCTTTTCCTTCCTGTGGTTGGAGACATATTGGGATAAGAAAAGATCCGTAAGCTCCTGAAAATTTCGGATCAAGTCTGGAGGGAGATGATGAAACCAAATGTGACCTGTCTCCTTTTAAAGTGAGCGGGAAATAGCGACACATAGTTGCATCCTCCAGTCCTTGTAGACCCAGATGGGTGCGGAAGTGAGCGAGATGATTGATAGGATCTGCACTCCCATTGTAAGAGTCAAGGGCTGACATTTTAAACTTCACGGCATGGGATGGTTTAAGATCTCCGCTGTGAGGAGAAATCTGTCAATATTGGCCGCGCTTATCGTCTTTGAAGATGCGGTTCCATATCTTCTCCAGCGTCAGATTTGTTGGAACGGCATTAGCAAATCTTTTGGAATTGAGATATGCCATAAACTCCGTTTTCTCCCTGGCTTGTTCAGCAGCCGGGCGGCTGCTATCTCTGGCTGATCTAGCGGCCCGAGAGGCTTCCTTCTGAGCCAAGGGCCTAGATTCTACCTAGGAGTATTTAGAGGGTCCCGACTCTGATACCATTTGTAACGTCCCCGGCGCACCCACATGTAGATATTGTCCGCTTTGACCTGGGAGAATTTCGTAGCGTCTCCAGCTTATAGGCCGAGGTCTGGGAGAACTTCACGGCGTCCCCAACCTACAGGCCTTATGGTTTTATTTCTGGCAGACGGAGTCCACCACCCCCAAAACGCGTCTCCCAGAGTGGCGTAGCGGCGGCACAGCATGGTTAGATATTGTCCTCTTTGGTCTGGGAGAACTTCACGGCGTCTCAAGCCATACACAGGCCTCAAGGTTTTCTCCTGGAGAACCCCCCAGAAGCTCCCAAGACGCGTCTACAGGGGGGAGGTGTCTACGTCCTTATAAGGACGCTTCGTTCCCCTCCCCCAATCTAATGTGGGACACTACAGTCCACCCCCTTTGGAGGCCCAGTGTCCTCGCTGGTACACTGAACCGTGTCCCAGCTCTAATACCATTTGTAACGTCCCCGGCGCACCCGCAAGTAGATATTATCCGTTTTGACCTGAGAGAACTTCGTGGCGTCTCCAGCCTACAGGCCGAGGCCTGGGAGAACTTCACGGCGTTCCCACCCTATAGGCCTGACGGTTTTGTTCCTGACAGACGGAGTCCATCGCCCCCAAAACGCGTCTCCCAGAGTGGTGCAGCGGCGGCACAGCGTGGCAAGATATTGTCCTCTTTGGCTTGGGAGAACTTCACGGCATCTCCAGCCATACACAAACCTCAAGGTTTTCTCCTGGCGAACCCCCCACAAGCTCCCAGGACGCGTCTACAAGGGGGGAGGTGTCCACTCCCTTATAAAGACGCTTCGTTTCCCTCCCCCAATCCAATGTGGGACACTACATTAGTGGTGTGCAAGATTCAAACTCAGTGAACGAAGTCCTGTCGAGCTATCCCGACGAATTCAAATTTGTTTGAAGTCGGATCCAGGTACGCATCATTTGCGCCGTCTGTAGGAAGCGCTTATAAAAGGCAACCACAACTCTGCAAAGCGCTCTCTTTTCACCGCCTGACTCATTCGCAATGGTGAACATGAGAGCCCAAGCTAGCGATCCCGCTAGAGACGTCACTTCTCCCGACCAGGACCACGCCTGCTGGTACCGTGGTCAGCGGGCTTGGTGGAGTGCAGGCGCCCTACTTCCAAAGAATCGATGGAGTAGATGCAGGCTAATAATCGTTTGCTCAAAATACTCTACTCTCAACATGAGCAGCGACAGTAGACGGCTCTGGCAGCAGCCATCCCTACGCCAGCCACCAAAAAGGGTAGCCAGAGGAAAAAGAAATCGGCCAGAAGTCCCGAGAGACCCACAAATAATCCGATCCTAGCCTCCTCGAGCGCTCCAGGCCAGAACAGGCATGAGGAATGCTCTGAGAGCACAACTCCGTGGAAAAGTCGGGAGAGAAGAAATCTCCGATACTTTCAGGTAGAAGACGGGAACGCAGTTCAGGAGCGAGTCTCTAGGACTGCCAGGTCCGTTTCAGGCAATAGCCAGCCGGCTGCTGGACCATTTAGAGACAAAATGAAGTTGAGGGCTTACCTCAACTCCAAGAGATCTGCCAATGCCACTCGTGCAGATCCGGGAGTGGATAAAATTTGGAACCGCGTGTTCTAGGATCGGGAACTTGCTATTGACCTGGACAGATCTTCTTTCACAGCGGAGATCCTGAATCGTCCGCTGCCCACCAAGTTCAAAATGCCTTCCCTTGACTCATAGATGGGAGTAGTGATCCGATTGACCACCTAAATCACTTCCGCACCCATCTGAGTCTACAAGAGTTGGAAGACTCAGCGATGTGCCTCTACTTTTCGCTCACACTGTATGTAAAAATACTGATATAATAGAAATTATTTTTGAATTAAAAATCAAGTGGAAAACCAAAATAAATGGAGAAAAATAAAATTTTAATATTGAGGGCATATTTTTATTTAAATTTTGATACCAAAATAAAGAAAACATTTATTTAAAATATTATTGTTTGTATAAATTTTAATAATATCCAACGAAATTAATTTTTTATTTGTTTTATTTTCATTTTTATCCCCATAAATTTTCTTTTATTTGCATTTTATTTGATACAAACATACCCTAATATTTTTCATTGAACCCTTGATAATGTAACAAAGCCCTTTCCATTTTTTCATAACCACAAAATATTTCTGAATATTTTTCTAACCCCTTTTCACCATATTTATCTATTTTAATTTAAAATGTCTAAAATCAATAAATATATGTGATGTAATTGCAAATTAATAATAATTTAAAATTTTTAAAACAGTATTCTTTTAATGAATCCACCCACTTGCACAGCAATTTCACAACTTTAAAATGAATTTTTATATATAAAGAAAGACAATTTTTTGAAAAACATTAAAACAGTTAAAAAATTCATCATCCCTAATTAAATATAAAAATAATCATAAAAATTATATATGAATCATATAAATATTGTTTATCTTACTATAATATCGTCTATTTTTAAATAAAATTGACTAATAATATTATAAAATCTAAAACATATTTTTCATATTAAAAATATTTTTAATAAAATAAATATAAAAAGATATTTTATTAATAAAAAAATATTCTAAAAAATAATTAAATAATCTGTCTATTTGGAATCCCGAGTTGACGTCAACGTGAAACAATCCAAATCAGAATTTCAAATCTGCCACGTCAGGTTTCATATTATCATAATTTAAATAATTTTGCACACCGTTTATTATATTTTAGAAATATTGTTATTTATCTATTAAATTTGATAAATGTAAGTTATTATTTGTTTTTAAATATAGTTGAATAATTTAGTGAAATAAATAATATCCCATGTTATACATGCCTATGATTAACAATTACAAAACTCATTAATAAACTTGTGATAAATAAAAACCATATTATTTTAAAGTTAGAAAATTCATAATTATTTGAGGAAGAATTCAGATTTAAATTCATGTCATTACATATCTGTTGAGATCAAACGTCAGTTATACTCTTTATTTTGGTTTGGGGGTGGTTGCGGAGTTTATAATTATATATGATAAAATTTTTTTCTGTTTATGGCTCGAGAATTGATATCTAGAGCAGTTGAGATCTATCCAATAATAGTAGTTCACATTAATGAATTAAAGACACCATCTCTAAAATGGTTGAATTTCGTACTATGTATAATTAAATTTTTATATTAAATGTGTCTCTTTATATTATGTAAAAAATTAGAAAACATTTACGTCTAAAGATGGCTATTAATGTGAGTAAGTTTATATAAATCATGAAGAATTCACACTTTGCTTATATCATAAGGAAAAATATGTTACTATTGCAGATCAAGAAGAAGAAAAATATGATCTGAAAAAATGAACTGTAAGATGGACAAAACTTAACCAATAACATCATTCAAATAAAGTGTCAACTTTTCATTTTCTTGTATATTCACATATTACTCTAAAAAAGTAAGCAATAGTTAGGTTATTTTTTTAAGAAAGCCTGTTCTAGTTTCAAAATACGAGTATGCAAGCTTTTAGAAAAATCTCAAGGTTTGTGAGCCCAAGACTCTTGACAATCGGGAGAAGTATCAAACTATTAAAATTTCAAAAGAACTTCAACTGTGTCAAAATTTGGCTGTACTAAACTCTTGAACAATTAAACTTTTTATATTTTAAATTTTTTGAACACCTGAACCTTTACATATCCTAATCTTCAAAGACAATTACATGAGTGATCCATCCCAACATCGACTTTATTCTGCATGCTCGAACTACCATCACATCTATGGCCAATCGAACAAATTAGGTGTAGAACTACTTCATTACCTCTTTATTTTATCTCGTTGGCATTATTGTAATATTTTTTAAATAATTTAGAGCTATATTTTTTTCTACTTTTTTTTGTAACCTTATTTTAATATTATTTTTGTAGGATTGATAATCACAATTTTTTTTTTTTTTGAAACTCTGAACATTACTAATTTTTTTTTAAAAAAATTACCTACAATATAACTTGTCCAAATATCATTTTAAAAGATAAAACCTAGCAATTTAATAATTAATTATAGAAGTTAAAATTACTACATCTATGCTTGGAGACCCGAAATGCCTTATATGGGAGGCTAACAGAGTTGGTATGGTGATCTCAGTACCAATATGACGGTAACAGGTTAGAGGAGAATGAAATATTCTGAATCTCAAGTGAATTTAAATTTTTTTAACTTTTTAATTATTAGATAACTTGTTAACTAATATGACAGTAATATCTATGCTTGGAGACCCAAAATGCCTTGTATGGGTGGCTAACAGTGTTAGTATGGTGATTTTGGTACTAATATGATGCAATAGATTAGAGGAGAATGAAATATTCTGAATCTTAAGTGAATTTAATTTTTTTTAACTTTTTAATTATTAAATAACTTGTTAACTCCATACTGTTCCAAAAATAGAACATGAAAAGTTAATCTTTTATTGAGCTTAGTTTAATATTGATATATTGTTCTATAACATACATATAGATGTTTGGATCGGGTTTACATTGTGGTAAAGTAATCTTATATAATGTCCAATCCTAATTATAAATATATGGTTTTATGCATATCCAAATGCAAATCTCATTCAATTAAAATAGATAAAATTCAATCAATTTATATCATATCAAGACAAACTAAATAAATTTAAATTTTTTTAATGTTTGAAAATATTAAAAAATATTAAATTTATGATATTGGTAATATATGATGCACATGTAATGTAAAAAAAAAAAATCAATATATTGTTTAGTAAATTATTTTACACATTCTAAAATTATTACTCTTATACCATATTTAGCACGATCATTAACCAAATTTATTGATTATATTTCTTAAGATTGAGTGTGACATATTATTTTATAATCTTCAAAATTTATATGATTTGATCTATAACATTGGAAGGTCCAAAAATGGGACCATCAACATTATTCTAGAACATACGGCGGCATTAGTTTTTTTATGTATAAAATTTTTTTATAAGGTCTAAAAAATGGTGTAATTTTTTTTTTTTTATACAAAAAAACATAGACAATGTATAAAAACAAATTTTATATTAAAAAAACTCTACTCAAATTTAACAAAAAAAATCACGAACATTTTAGCTCAAAGATGTCCACTAATATCAATGAGGTTGCACCAAGCATGAACAACTTATACTTTAAATATATGATCAGAAAATAATTAAATCCTACTATATTAAAAAATTAAAAAAATTATTAATTTAATAATAGCTAAATCCTATTTTTTCAAATGGAAGTTTCATTCCTTCCTTCTAGGAGGAGGGTCATGGTCATGGACGGTCGACTTAAATGTTGATGTTGGCCCCATTATTTTAATTATATCCATGACTCATTATCTATTAATTTATTTATAATTATTTTTTTATATATGTATAAAGAAAATGAATACATTTTATTGACAATTTTGTATTATTTATTTAAAATTCATCGACACACACACATATATAATAAGTTCTAGAAGAGTTCTAAGAAAGTATAAATTAAAGGTATATTGAGATTAAATAAATTGTGGATAAAAATAAATAAACAATATACTTTTTTTATTTAGATTGGATGATCTGTTTTTTTTTTTTTTTTAAAAAATGGCATAAAAATATACAAAAAAATAATGGTATTTTATTTAAAATCATTCCCTACATAAAAATTGATGTAGAAAATCAAAATAAAAGGAAGAAAAAAAATAAATTTCTGCATCGAAGTCATATGTTTTTCTTTTTTTAAATTTTTTTTTGAAACAGAAAAATTTTATGACAAAATAAATAAAAAAGATATTATTTTAGTTAAAATTATTATAAAAATTACTTAAATAATCTATCCATCCTTTTCTCCTGTGCGGCTTGAGGGTTCACACCGCGGCCTTGAACACGGAGTTGACGGTCAATGTAGTTAATATAAAAGATAATTTTAATAAAAAAATATTATCATGTAATTGATATTTCTACAATCTACTATATTTTAATATAGAATTAAAATGATTATGCTGTTATTTAAAAAAATGATGAAAATTGATAGATTATTGAGAAATAAATAAATTATAATAATTAAACTATAAATTTAAATTTAACAAAATTAATAAAAATTTTCCGTAAGGATATGGGTGTTGCACAAAATCGAACCAAATTTATTATTTAATATTTTTAATATAAAGTAAATTTTATTTATTAAAATATTACTTAACAAATTAGCACATCCTAAGTTTATGTATTTATTTTTATATAATAAAAATAAATTTAATAACAAAGCCGACTTTCAAAAGACTTTGGGATGAAACAATTTAGATATCCTTATAAGCGAAGTAAGTATAAACCTGTTTCAACTGCCAGTCTTTTAAACCACCAGTCCCCAAGGCCTATATAAACAGCTCCCTTTCACTTAATTTAACAGCAACTTCTGATTTGGCAGAAAAATGTCTCGCAGGCCTCCACCATGGTGCTCCTGCCCACCGCCGCCGCCTCCGCCATGCTTCCTCCCACCACCACCACCACCACCATGCTTCTGCCCACCACCACCTTGTGCTTGGCCGCCGCCGCCACCACCGCCAGGATGCTATGGGCCACCACCGCCACCACCTGGAGGCTTCTGGCGATGCTAGTTTGCTCCATTTGAATTATGCCACCATAAGTGTGGGATGTTAACAATCTAGTCACGGGGAAGCAAAAATTACAAGATGGTCATGATATGGCTTCAGAAAAAGGGCTTATGCACTTTTATTTTGTTCATGTCTGACTATGTATAACATCTTGTAATTTTTTACCGTATTAATAATCATAGTTTGCTTAATTTATTATCGTATTATGTAATCCGTTGTTGATGGGTATATATAAAAATAAATATTATATTATCATATCAAATTTCTTTAAGACAGATTATTTTCATTTATTTATTCGTATGTTTTACTATTTTTTACTTTCAACACCCAAATATTATGAGATAACATTTTGTGATTGTGGTTTAAAATACTGAAAAAATTCTTAATTTTTCATTTTCTTAATCTTTATTTTTTCAATTTTATCATTTTTAGAATCTATTTTATTATGATAACAAAAACGATAATTAAATTTCTGATGTTTAGATATTATATGATATGCATATAATGAAAAAAAAAGCATTTAATAAATTATTTTATAGTTTTCAAATTTTTCAAAAGGACGTGTCTCCATTGTTAACAAAAAATTATGGTTAAATTAGATATGAATTTACTTAGTACATAATCAGTATTGGATTAAGAGTTGATAATAAAATATAATAAACTTTTAAGACAACGCTTGAATTATTTCTAAATATTTGTCATAATTACGGGTATCAATTGTTGAATTCAACAACATTTATTCAATTAATTCAATTTTACCCATTAAAGTATTTCTTGGTAAATTAGAGTATCCTAAATTCTTATGGGCACAAGAAATAAAAAATTTACAATTGTGACATTCAATAATATTTTATCATATAATATGATAGAGGGTTCTTATGGACGTTTAAATTTAGGAGATAGAGGTATCTTATCTCTTGTACCGGGTATTTGAGGAAAGTATTGTTGCCACTTGCTCCCCATGACACCGAGGTTTCCTTGGGCATAGACGATGCCAATAATACGTATTTCAATTAATATTCATCATAATGAGTTTCCTAAAACATAGGAAGAATGATTATACAAAAAACTAGTTTTGGGTTTTGACTACGAAATTATAGCAAAATAAATTCGTTTCAGGAATGGATAGAAATAACCGCATGGAAACTAACTCCTCCTAAAAATGAGCAGGCACACCGCACTACTATAAATAGGACTCCAACGTATCTGCAAACTTATATTAAAAGACAAAAATTTAATGAATAAGTTTAACGTTCAATAAATAATTTATAATCAATGACAACAGAAATTAAGAATAATTTTAAAAATCTTCAAATCAAAATACTTTAAGATCACAAGTACAATAAATTATACATGCAGTATACATAGCATCAACCCTTGAGGGGCAATAACTCATTGATAAGATCAAGCTGATAAAGAAGAATCGAAATGATCTCAACTGAATATATGAGATTCTAATAAACTAAATTATTTTTGTGCAATGAACTAGAATCAAGTAGATCAAATTCAAATAAAAAGTATATAATATAAATCAATAAGCAACAATAAAGACACAATTTTTAGTATTGAAGAAAAATCTCGATAACTATACTATAGAGTAAAATTTTCTGAGTTTCAACGGTCAATAAAAATATACACTAAATAAGTAAACTTATAAATTAAGTAGTATAGATTCGCTAACCTAATTAATTTACTCGTATATTTTGTTCCCTACAAAGGAGCTATCTACGGCAATGGAATTAGACTCTTTCTGGTCTTCTTGTTAATCTTCTATTACAAACCATCGAATCACCACACACCACTAGAACTCAATTTTCAAGTCACCTATGTCTCCCACAAGGGTTAATAGGTTGAAAAAGGTATAATTAAAAAAATGATGAAAATGAGAAAACTCTGGAATTATAACACAATAATCGAATTAGAGTTTTTTTTTATCGGGCACAAATTGGAAGCTTAAAAGATGATATTATACTCAGTGCAACATTGAAAATTAGGTTAGAAGTCCTGCTTAAGAAGAAGGAGGTGACAAATATGTAAAGAGACCCAAAACCAACGTTTAAAACATGACCATTGGTGACATGCGCGCATTGGCGCTCAAGCGTGGATCGAACGCACGGTGGATGTGTCTAGGGTTTGATTGCAAACATGCCTAAACACTCAAGCTCATGTCGGATATTGGGAGAGTTATTTCATCGGATGTATAACGGTAACATATACATCTTTGAAAATTGCCCCTTGGTTGTGACCACCGTATAACAATATATTTTTGACAATTTTGAGAAAACCTCACAAAAAGAGAAAACGTGGATCCATCAAGTTCAAATACCAGCAAAATAGGGACTTTCTTGAAATTGTGCTACATAAGACAAAGTAAATAAAAAATAGAAAGGCATGTCCAAAAAGATAGTTGGCGTTTATCATAGTTAGTACATAAATAGGGATAGTTAAATGAAAAATTGAGCCTCGAGAGCACCTGATAATTAGGGGTTCCCCTTATAGCGAAAGCCTCCCTTATTACAAACTAAAAGTCCTCCTCTTAGAAAAACCTCCCATTAAGAAGAATGCAAAACAAATAGTAAGGTAGGCATGGATATTGGGAGAGTTATTTCAATTACCATCGGATGTGTAATAGACGTGTAACATATGCATATCTTTTGAGTAATATAAAATATTTGTCAACGAAGAGCCGATACAGTCACAAAATATATTAACAAAAAATAAGTATAACAATCTCATTTTTTGACAATTTTGTGAGAAAACCTCACAAAAAGAACCAAACAATATACAAGGGAATCACGAGTTCAAATACTACCGAAATAGAGTCCGTGTACATTAAAATTTACACTTAGTAGACAACAGACACAATACATAAAACAAAATAAATAAAAAATAGAAAGGCGGTGCGGCTTCGAAAGATAGTTGATGCTCCTGTTCAATTATAGTTAGTACATAAATAGATAAAAGTATGAGAATAATAGTAGTAAATAAATATATAATAACAAAGCACAATTGTAAGAAGAATTAAATGTAAACATGATAACTTGGCACAATGAAACTCCCCCTTATAATTTAAAGCCTCCCTTATTAAAACAACATTCCCCTGACAAAAACAATCTCCCTCTTAGAAAAACAACCTCCCCTTATGGAGAATCACGGTAGTAAACAAATAGATAATAATAAAGCACAATTGTAACAAGAATCAAATATAAATATGATAACTAAGTATAATGAAACTCTCCCTTACAATTGAAAGTCTCCCCTATCAAAACAACTTCCCCCTAGAAAAACAACCTCCCCCTAAGATGGAGAACCATATCTTCCCATTTTTATCACGAATGACTGAAGGGTATCAATTAGAGTCAAAGAAATCCCGGAAAGCTTGCTAGAGGCACCACCGCACCAAAAAGAAATGAGCAGGAAACAAATAGGAACACACATGAATACATATATCAAATGTACAAATCTCTCCCTAAAGATAAACAACCCAAGCTTCGCCCCCCCTCAAAATATACCATCCCCAAAAATTATTTATTATCATTATTCAAGTACAATTATTATTTTTAAATAAAATTCATTAGGTAGTATGAACAAATTTAGGGCTATGAAGCTCAATGGAAAATAAGATCAATCTTCTTGATCTATATTTTCTTTCAAATTTAATTCATTTTGCACAAAATTGTAACTCGATCATTCTAAAAATTTACGTGATTAACAAACATGTCTATCTTTGGACTATGATTAAATTTTTTTTTGGGATTTTGTTACGAAACAGTGAGGCCGAATATGTCCAATTTTTCCATATCCATGGCATGTCGGGACAAATTTAGTAAATATGTTAGATTTCTAATCTTTTTTTATTAGCCGATTGCATAGCATGCAAGTGGATCTTACTATAGAAAGTGTAATTAAAACTAAGGTTTCGACCATTCTTTTAGAGTGGAAAACTTGGTGCATTATTATGTGTCTTTGGAGAACCTCTTGACCGCTAATTAATACGAGCGGATGATGTGATACTTTGTCTTGGAATGAAAATAGCTTGGATAAAAACTGTTTTAGGGTTAATATTAACGTTCAGGGTATTTTTAGAATATTCCAACTCCATTTTGTTTCTACCAACTTTTTTCAGATTGAGCAGACGATCCAATTACTTGGACCCACTTGAAAATTATTTGAGATAATTTTGAATACTTTCAAATTCCAATTCAAGGGACTTGATCTATTTGGTAAAGAAGCTATTCAATTTTCGATTTCTTGATTTTTGTGTCTAGCTCGAATTTAAGATTCACTTTTTATTTTTAAATTTTTGTCAGTTTATTTGGACGTATTAGTTTTCTTGATTTTCAAGAATTTCTTAAATAATTTAGCATATGTGTCCTCAAGGTTATAGAATTGACTTTCTGACTCATTCTCTGAGCAATTAGTTTGATTAACTACTTCTTCTAACTTACTGTCACTCTTACACACGGAGGTCATGAAGGTTATATATTTTACTTGGCTTTCTTCAATACTTCTTTCATTCTCTGCATCTTCATCATCATTCAAGGTAATATTAGCTTTCATAGTTAGGCCTTATTGGCATTTAAAATTCGGACATTTAGCTCAAATATAACCCAAACCTTAACATTTATGACATTACACCCCTTGACTAGTTTTTGATTTTGTGTCTTTATTTTTCTTTTTATCTTTCTTTCTGAAATTGTTTGGGTTGACTTCTCCTTTAGAGATTCGTTTGTTTCTTTTATTCTCAAAGAATTTTTAAAATTTTTAACAAATAAAATAAAATCTTCATTGCTATCAGAGTCCTCATCAGAAACATGATCTATCCCTTCCTTAACCAATTTAAGAGCAATGGATTTGGCCTTTTTTGATTGTGGGAGTGTGTATTTATATGTTTGGAGAGATCCAATAAATTTTTTAATTTTTATTTTGTGAAGATCTTTACTCTCATAAGTTGTAGTGATTTTTGGTCTAAATTGCTCAGGAAGCGATCTTAGGACTTTTTGGACTATTCCATTTTTAGAAATTCTTTCACCTAAGTTGAATGTAAAGTTTTCTATATCATTTAAGTTTGCATAAAATTTATCAAAGTTATCATCATCATTCATCATAATTTCTTCAAATCTAATAGTAAGTATTTACAATTTTGAGTGCTTCACTAATTTTGTTTTGTCGTGAGTGATTTCGAGAATATCTCAAGTATTTTTTGAGGTATCACACATGAAAATGGATTTAAATTTTTCAGGAGATATAGTCATAAAAATAGCATGTAACCATTTATTATTTCAATTACAAGTATCAAGTTTTTTTTTTGACCACAAAAATAGAATTTTTGGTTCATCGCTTGTTGTACTTCTAGGTGGTCTTCACCCAATTTGAGTGTTGGCCCACAATCGCTCATCCATAGATTTTAGGAATATTCTCATATGAACTTCCCAGTAAGTGCAATTGCTCCCATTAAAATAGGAAGAAACAGATAGAGATCCACTTATATACATCTAGATGGGGGGTTGTAGATCGAGGTGAGTTTTTTATGCCAATTGAAAATGACTATGTGTTCCAAAGCACAAATATATTTCGACTCTTTTTTTTTTACGGAATATAAATATACAAATATATAATACACAAAGTATATTCAAATCTAAATGATATAACCAATAAAAAACATATAATATAAAGCAATAAGCAATTAAAAAAAAAAGGCACAATTTTTTTTATGATGAAAAAAACTCTCAATAATCATGATATCGAATAAAATTCTCTGAGTTTCAATGACCACAAAAGATATGTACTAAGAAAGTCAACATGTAGTGCGGATAAAATAAACGTACTAATTTGGCTGATTTACTCTTATTTTGTGACTCATATCAAGAAATTTCTTAAATTTGTCTGCGGTAATAGAATCGGACTCTTTTGGTCTTCTTATTAATCTTCCATCACAAACCATTGAATTGCCGCACACCATTGGAACCCAATTTTCATGCTACCCACATCTTGCACGAGGGTTAACAGGTTGAAAAACTTGTAATTAGAAAAATGGAGAAGAGGAGAAAATTCTGAAATTACAACATAAGAATCGAAGGAGAATTTTCTCTATCGGGTACAAATCGAAAGTTTAAAAGGTGATATTATACTCAATGCAGCTGTAAAAATTAGATAAGAAGTCTTGCTCAAGGAGAAAGAGGTGACAAATATATAAAGAGACCCAAAATCAACGTTTAAAAATGTGACCGTTGGAGACATGGGCACATTGGCGCTTGAGCGCACATCGAGCGTAAGCGGGTATGCCTAGGTTTGACTGTGAACGCATACATCAGACGTTCATTGAGTGCTAACATTTTTTAAATCGTGCCTTGGTCATGCCTTAGGCATGTATCGAGCGAGGACTTTTTGAAAATTACGCCTTGGGCACGCCTCAAACGTTCATCGAACAGGGACATCTAGAAATTGTGCGTTAGGAGTGCCTTGGGCATTTATTGAGCACCTACATATTGAAAGTCGTGCCTCTAGTGCAGAACGGGCGTGAGGTAAGCATGGATATTGGGAGAGTTACTTTGTCTACCAACGGACATATAATAGAAGTAGATCTTCCGAAAAATACAAAATCTTTGTCAGTAAACTACCTAATACGGTCACGAAATATGCAAACAAAAAATATACCTAACAGTGATAAATTAACCATGAACATGCTCAATGCATAATATAACATCACAAATACTCCCAAAATATAACTGTAGTTTTGTATTTGGCCAATTCCAATATTGGAAGACATCCTAAAATGGAGACCATCGATAACCATCGAAACACAGTCGACACCATTTATATCTAAATAAATAAGATGCTCATAGGAAAAACGTGAAGCTGCATCGGACCTCAACCAGGTTCCGCAATAAGTCCAAGACTTATTATCTAAAGGGACAAAACAGAAAATGCGAGTTGAAAACTTAACAAGTATCTTTTATATATAAAACAATACTTATATATTTGTGTCCACAATTAGAGGGAGGGTAAAATCATATAAAATAACTCATGGGGTCGAAAAAATTTACTAAAATTTTGAGGGTAATTTAATAATCAAATCATATATATTAGATCACTCCATCCCATCAAAACAATACTCACAACTAATCACGATTTGGAGTCAAACCTCATAAGTATAAATAACGGCTATAGTTTAGGTCTATAACTCTATTCTATCTCATATCATCATCATTGGTTATATTTTAGGGCTGCACCTTCTCGCCCATCTTTTAATATTATTTGTTACATTTTAAGCTTGTAGCAACTAGGCCATCTTTTACAATCATCGACTATATTTTAAACTTACAACTATTGGGCCATATTTTATTATTATCGACTATATTTTAGATTTACAATTACTCGGTCATCTTTTATCACTATCGGTTATATTTTAGGTCTACAACTATTTGAACATCTTTTATCATTATCGACTATATTTTAGTATTACAACTACTTGGCTATCTTTTTATTTTGATCACATGTCGGATCACTTATTGATCCACCAGAGTCTCGGACCACCATGTCTCTATACATATTGATCCACCCATGTCTCGAACCACCATGGTTCCATACACATATCGATCTACTTGGGTTTTGAACTAACATGGTCCTATATACATAACGATCCACTCGAGCCTCAAACCACCACGGTTTTCACACATATTGATCCACCCGGGTTTCGGACCACCATGGTCCTACACACATACCGACCCACCCAAGCCTCGGACCACCACGGTTCTACACACATCAACCCACCCGAGCTTTGGTCATGTCTCCTTTTGTATAAACTTGCTAATACATGAATATATATAGTTCAGATATTTTTTAGGTTTTCATAAAAATAATAAAATTATCCAAAAATCACAAAATCTAAGCAAAATTTTAAAATCGACTGGTAAATCATGTATATATGTACAGAATAAATAGATAGTATATAAAAATAACATATATATTAATAAAATCTCTGATCAGTAATCAAAATAAATCAGATACTGAAATAGACTAAAGATATGACTTATAAATATTTATCTCGATCTCATATTAAGTAAATTTGGCTAAAAGATATTTTAAAATACCCAAACTTCACCTTCTCTCTCATCTTTTCTGACTACCCTCTCTCTCATCTCTTTTTCTTTCTCCTGTGTGCTGTGCCTCTCTTCTCTCCCTCTTTCTCTTCTCCTCCCATGAGTGCCTCTTCTTCATCCACCTCTTTCCCTTCTCTCTTTTTCTCCCTTCCTCCATCTTCTTCCTTGGGCTGCGCCTCTCCTCTCTCTCCCTTTTTGTTTTCCCTCTCTACCTCTGCCTCCCGCTCACGTGCTTCACCCTTTACTTATACTATTATTATTATTATTATTATTTCCTACTCTTTATTATTCAATTAGAGTTTAGGCGGCAATACAAGTGCACATCGAGCACTGGCCTATTGGACTTAGCACTCGGCTTCAAGTGTCAGCTCTACTAATCTAAATATCTTTCAAAAAACTTATAATATATATATTTATTTCAGATACATTAAATTAATCTAAAGTTATAATTAATATTTGAAATAAGTCAAATGGAGATCCGGGGTATTATATTTTGAATCTCAATGCAACTGGGGTTTTAGGAGGTCAATGAGATGTGAAGAAAATCTCTTTAGATCTTATCTCACCATAGTGTAGCAAAAATGAATGTATTTACACTTTTATTAAATGGGTAAGTTATATAAGATTACTCGACAGCCGCGGTTTGACATGCTATCAACTGTACTACTCGAAGTATTCTCTACACCTCACATAAATAGTGGTTTGAACATTTGGCACCCGTGATTTTTCCTTAATATTTTCATGAACTATCTTCAACATATACACATACACATGGTGCAAATAACGTTATAAAAATCAATGATGTCATGAACGATGGCATAAATCAAAGATATTGAAAATAAAGATTCAAGTATAGAGCTTTCAAATCAATCAACTACTATTATAATTCACAAATTCTTTATTAGTAGTTAATAAAATTCTTAGATGATATATCTAAAATTTAGAATTAAAATTACTTTTAAATTATTTATACCAAGTTGATGTTCAAATGTAAGCTTGAATGTTGTTGTACACAACCTAGGCGTAGTGTGCACAAATACCAATAGTTTCAACTCAATTTGATTGATAATAATCATACATATCAACTATTTAAAGGTATAAATTTTCAATCTATCTGAACTATTTAGAATACAAAAAATACTTTTTATTTTATTCTGACATTCAACTTAGCAATTAAGTACTTTTTAAGCATTGTTTATCTTGGATGCACAATGTTCAAGTACAATTTAGATGTCATTAAAATGCCGCATTTAAATAAACACCAAAAGCTAATGGAGTAACCTACAAAAATGTTATCTAACGGATCCCACTGATCAAATCAGTTTCAAATCGAAGACAGGTGAAAACAATCAGGATAGAGGAACAGATCCGAATGATTAAGCACAGGGTCTTTAATGCATATACTTTCTTTAATATTTTAAATTATAAAATATTTAAATATATAATTATATTATACTAAATATAATAATAAATAAAATAAATCTATGTGTGGGATCGAACCTCAAAAAAATTAATAGACTTATTATTTTTTTTAATAAAATTTGGGTGAGTCATTATTCCAAAAAAACAAGCATGCTAAAATTTAAACCATTTTCTAAGCATATTATATTTTTATAATGATAAGGTTATTTAATGATAACATAATTAAAATATTTAAATTAAGTTAAGAAAAGTATGATATTTTATATGCTAAATTTGGATTTTTTTAACTGGACAAATGGACAATGAGGAAGATAGGTTATTAAAATATCTTTAGAGAAAGTTATAATTTATGTTGACTAGACTCAACAAACGGCAAAGCGTGTTTGAGTTTAAAATAATTAGAATATTATGTGTTGGTGGGTTATGGTGAGATCACTTAAAATATTTTTAATTTTTAGATAAACATATATAAATATCCTTTAATTTGTTTAAAGGTATTTTCATAGAATACAATATTTACTTATCTATTTATTTTATACAGGGTCATTAATAATCAAACATAACACAATAATGATTTAAGCAAATCTAAATTATTAATAGAACAAAAGTTATAATAACTCAAAAATAATCAAATATGAAAAAAATAAAAGAACATAAGCATCTCATAATATTTGGGAGTTAAAAAAAAAAAAAAAGGTAAATCCTAAGAATAATCATATAAAAACAACATATATATTTTTAGTTATAATGCTAATATAATAAAAACAATGCTAATTTTTTTAAAATTTATATTTAATTGTAATTGTGTGTTCATGATTTATGATACCCATTACTGTTTTAAAAGTTAAAAATTTTTATATTATAAATATTTTTATTTGTTTAGGTAGACAAACCCATTTGAAATAATAAGTTGTGATTAGTATAAATAAATACTGTCTTAAATTATTGATTAAATATTATTTTTTAAAGTTAATTTTCATGTAATTTTTTGAATCTAGGCTCTATAAAAATTATTGTGCATTATTATATTTCTGGTGTCCATAAGTTTAATGGCTGACATTTGACGGGAGATACGGGTTCATCCCACCACGTCAAGTGTGCATATTTTAGTCAATTCCTAACAATCTTTAATGATATAATATATTATTTATATATTTATACTAATACTGTAATACTCGGTTCTCATTTGATACAATTTGATATTGTGTGTTATTTTGGGGTATTTTCAATTCCTAAATTAATTATATACTGTAAAATTGTAAAGAATTTCAGATCAGCCGGTTTGTACTTGAGCCAGGCCTAAGTGGTGTCCAAGAGTTGGCACTCGAGGGGCGCCTGATGTATGCCTGAGTGACACTCAAGAGTTGGCACTTGCTTGAGGTGCGCCTAAGGTTGTGCTTGAGCACCGTTTGTTGAGAGGAGGGTGCGCGAGGTGCGCCTTAGTAGTCTTTTAGTGCCGATTTGGATATATAAGGGGGACATTGCCACTGGTCGCCATTTCGCTGGAGAAGGAAGAGAAGAGAGAGAGGAGGAGGAGGAGGAAGAGGAGAGGGTAAGATGAGAAGGGATAGATTAGAATATCTTTTTGTTAAGTTTATTTGGTATAAGATTGAGATAAGTATTTATAAATCCTATTCTTAGTTCGTTTCGATGTTTGGTAAGTTTTGCGTGTGATTTGGAGGTTAAATGTTCGTACATACTCTTTTTATTTAACTTATTTGTTTTTTTTTTTTGTATATGCATGATAATTTTACTGATCGTTCAAAAGTTTTGTTGTGAATTTATAAATATTTGAGGAATTTTACTATTTCAAAAAGATGGATTAAATATTTAAGATTGTATATTTTTATATTAGCATATTTGTATGGCAAAAGTCATGAAACCTATATAGGTCGTACATTAGTCATCATATATCATTGCCTGGGAATTGAGGTTGCTACCTTCGTGATGCGATTTGGTATGTGATTTGTGGCGTCTCTCTTGATAAAAAAAATTGACTTTCTTTTTTGCCGATAAGAAAAGGCTATATTTGTAATTGACCCATCCCATCTGTATTTTAATAAGAACTATTATAAGTAAATTAAATAAAAAATTAATATATTTAGATATCCTAATATATGTATAAATTTGAGAATTACACCTAAAATTACGAGTGGTAAAATATAGTGAGTATATTCCTCATCTATGGGAGATAAAGTACATAAATAGCCCTACCATGAGTTTAAATAGTGGTTGATATGGCTTAAGTATAATATTTAGATTTTTATTTGATTTATTTTGATAATATTTGTTATTTTTGACAATTTAGATGTTTTGAAATTAATAGCACTTCATAACTTTTGAAATCGGATTATAATTTGGATTTGTGATATGACCGTTGATATTGGGTATTCGGATTTATGATTTGATCTTCACTATCGGATTATGATTCAAACTTGTTATTTGACTTTTGATATTTGATTTTTTGATTTGTGATTTGACCTTCACATTGAATTTTTAGATTTATATCTTTTATCCGTTTTAGATGTGTTTATAGACCATCATTTTGATTTTAAATATTATTATTTATTATATGATATTAATACTTATTGAGTTTTAAACTTGTATTTTTTATTTTTTATCCCTTGAAATTAATGAGATTGGATACATTATAAGAGTTTGGATGAGATCTGATTGCTATTTATCTATTTTGGTGAGTTTTAGCATTGTTTTGATTCGAGATTTGTATCAAATGTATTTATGGTATTGAGATCGGCTAGTTGTGGACCTTTGGTTATTTGGATTCGTTGGGTTGTGTATATTGGAATATTTGTGGTTGGTTGTCCCTCCCTTACGATATTGTTGAAGTAGGTCCTTTATTATGTTCTTCAAACGGATTATCCGATAAAATCTTATATGAGTTCTTATTTTATTATTATTTTATCAGCTTTTGTGGATGTTTCATGCCTGGATTTAGGATTGGAAAATATTTGTGGCATAAATTTTAAAATTTTAATTTTTATAAATTATAATTAATTAAACTTACTATGATATGGATTCATGATAGAAATGGTATTAAAGAAGAGTCATAAGGAGAGGTATTTTGGCTTATTTTAGATAAAATATTGATTGAATAATTTGCATGGTAATGACGGACAATAGAAATTTGGATTGTGGAAATTCAGGTTTGAATTAGGGGGATGATTACTGGGCTATAATAGGCCGCATTAGCAATATAATAGGCCGAATGATCCAACACAAGGATGAAGATTTGACGAGCAAAAGCAAGGCAAGATGCCCTTCTATCAATTTAAAGGTGAATTTATCATATAGTTTTTGGTAGAGCATTTGAGATTATTGACTTCCTGAACGAGGATAAAGTTAAATTTACTACCTAAAAGTTGGAGGGTGAGGTTAGCCGGTAGTGGGCCATGCAGCGTTATATTTTGGTTTTGGAGAATGAGGAGGTATCTTTAGATGTCTTCTAGGAGGCATTTTTGGAGAAAATTTTCTCGTATAGCATTCGAAACATTAAGAAAGATGAATTTTGTTGGTTGGGGTAAGGGAATAAGATGGTGGCCTCTAGATTTGTGTGTTATTTATGCATGCCCCTCTAATTTTTGTAATGTACTTTGATGGTGTCTACCCCAAGGCAAAATCTCTATTTGCTGATATTATATACCCTCGATATCTAGTTTAGGTTTGTAGATATAAATTATTGGAAGATCTGAATTTATTTGACATCATTTTTTGTTATCTGTTTGGTGATGGATTGGTTGGTATGCTATCGCACTAGTGTGGATTATTTTAGTAAGACGATTTTGTTTTATATCCGGGTTTGTGAGTCGTTTGAGTTTCAAGGGAGAGTTGGTAGAGAGACAATAGTACTGATTTTAGTCTTGCATGTGAGTTATTAAATGAAGGATGAATGTTAAGCATATTTGGCATATGTGATCATATCTAGGAGTCATTATATTGGTTATTAAGGATATTTCGATTGTATGTGAATTCAATGATATTTTTCGAACGATTTGCCTGGACCATAACTTGATTGACAGATTGAGTTAGCTATTGAGGTTGTCCCAAAATCAATGCCGATTTAAGGATTCTGTGTAGAATAGCCCCGTCTGAATTAAAGGAATGGAAGTGTCAATTGGAGGATTTATTGGTGAAAGGTTTTATTCGGTTAAGTGTTTTGCCGTGGGATGTTTTGGTGCTTTTGTGAAAAAGGAGGATGGATTAATGAGGTTATGTGTGGATTATTAGGAATTGAATAAGATTACGTTCAAGAATAAGTATCCCTACCCAAGAATAGATGATTTGTTTGATGAATTGTAGGAGCACGAGTGTTTTTTAAGATCAATTTGTGTTCGGGATTATATTATTTTTAATGGTGGTGGGATAGCTATGAATCTGAAGAAGATTTAAGTGGTGACAAATTAGGAGAGACCGATGAATGTTATAGAGGTTTAGAATTTCTTAGGTCTAGCTGAATTTTATTGGCGACTTATGAAAAATTGTTTGAGGATTACGATGTCATTGACGCGTTTAATATAGAAGCGGACGATATTTGTTTGGGATGATTGTGAGCATAGCTTCCATGAGTTGAAGAATAGATTGACGCCGATGTCAATATTGTTGATCACTGATGGATCAAGAGGAATTATGGTGTACTGTGATATTTTCAAGAAAAATTTGGGTTGTGTTTTGTTACTGCATGGCCAAGTGGTTGCTTATGAGTCAATATAGTTGAAATCTATAATTAGAATTATTCCACCCATGATTTAAAATTGGCATTTGTGATTTTGCTTTGGAGACATTATCTGTATATTATCTGTATGAGAAAAAATTTGTAGTATATTTGGATTACAATAGTTTAAAGTAATTATTTTTGCAGAAAGAGTTAAATATGCATAGCAGAGGTGGATAAATTTGCTTAAAAATTATGATTGCAAGATCCAATATCATCTTGAGAAGGTGAATGTGGTGGCTAATATTTTGAGTTGAAAGTCTTTAGGTTTGATGGCACACTTGATGACTAAGGAATGAAAGATGTTGAATAAAATGGAGAGTTGCACTATTTAATTGCACTCTTAAGGGTCAAGGCAATGTTGTTGTATCTTCAAGTGCAGCCAATAATTTAGAAAAGATCAAGGAGAATCAGATAAGTAACTTGTATTGATAGAAATTGCCAGTGACTTGGATAATGAGTAATGTGCGGACTTTATTGTATGAATAGATATTGTATGAACAGATATGATTCTTCATTTTTGGGATATGATTTGTATTTTAAATATTGAGAAATTGAAGGAAAAAATGTTAAATGAGACCTATATATCGAGGTATACAATTCATCTTGAAGTGAACAAAATGTATCAGGCTATGAGGTGAGGAAGACTTTCTAGTGGTGAAATATGAGAAGGGAGATTACGGCTTATACAGTAAGGTGCACTATATGTTGACAGGTGAAAGTTGAGTATAAGAAATCTCCAGGATATTTGCACCCTCTATCAATTCCCAACTGAAAATGGGAGCACACCATGATGGATTTTATCTCGGGGTTGCCTAAAACAGCGAGGAATATGGATACTCTTTGGGTGATTGTTGATAGATTGATGAAGTCGGCTTATTTCTTATCGATCCGAATGATGTATTTGAGTAATAAGTTAGTCTGTCTGTATCTTATGAGATTGTAAGGTTGCATGATATTCCAAATTTGATAGTTTTTTTATCAATGTTTGTGTCGAAAGTTTGAAAAAAAGCTTGTATAAGAAATTGGGTACTGAGCTGGAATCCAGTATGGCGTGAAACCAGTGGACAATGGTTAATTAATGTGGACCCATAACTAATAGGTCATAAGATCTGATTTAAGGTTCGATGTGGGTGATCATGTGTTTTTAAAAGTATTTTTGAGGAAAGAAAATATTAACATTTAGCGTAAAAGGTAAATTAAAACCGAGGTTTAATGGACCGTTGGAGGTTTTTCCAGCGAAACGGAGAGGTAACGTATGGGTTGGCTTTGCCTCTGAGTTTGAGAGATTTTCATAATGTGTTTCTTGTTTCTATATTGAGAACATATGTATATGATTCTTCGCGTATGAATGAGTTTGAACCATTGCGGATTGATGAGAATTCATCTTATATTGAGGTTCCAATTTAGATTTTCGATATAAATGATCAATTGTTCAAAAACAATACAATCTCGTTAGTTAAGGTGTTTTGGAGAAATCATTCGACTAAGGAAGTGACTTGAGAATACGAAATTAAATGTATCCCATATATGTTTAAGTTGTGAAGAGCGTAAATTTTGAGGACAAAATTTTTAAAAAGGATGGGAGAATTATAGTACCCAAATTCTAATTTGATTTATTTTGATAATATTTATTATTTTGAATAATTTAAATACTTTAAAATTATTAATATATTGTGAAATTTTTAAATATATTTATCTAAAAATAAAATTTTAACAAGGTTAAAAAAATTATCTAGAATATTGCATGTCGGTGGACGGCAGCAGACATTGGGTGTGGCCTGAAGTGATTGAAGGCCAATTGCGTATTTTTATTTAAAAATAATTTTTTAATATTGCTAAAATAATGATATAGACATTGCATTTAATTTATTTAATATTGCATTTCATAGATGGTGGTAAACATTGGCAGGCCAACACGGTTTTTGAAAGCCAACGGTGTAATTATTTAAAAATAAAATTATAATAATACTTAAAAATTGATAAACTTATATTTATATGTGCATTTAATTTATTATCTAAATTCTGATTTTAATTATTTTATATGATTACTTATTATAAATATTGAAATCAGGACTTTCAAATCAATTTATGCTGGTCACTTAATATAAATATCTGCTTTTATATTTTTTTCAATATTTGACAAATTATTTAAAAATATATATCTGGAAGCTCCGTGGCTCTTTCCCACAGCAACGATAATTGTCTGCATAAATAAATAAATAAATAAATATTTGGAAGCCGCGTGCGTCTTTATCACCCACTTGCCCCCACTGCCTATATAAACACCTCCCCTTCTCTAAATTTCTTATCTTCATCATCCAAGCAACTTCTGCCTGCGCAAAAAATGGCTTGCGTGCGTCCACCATGGTGCTTTTGCCCACCACCGCCACCCTGCTACTGCCGGAATATATGCTCATGCCCACCACCACCGCCATGCTTCTGCCCGCCTCCGCCACCACCACCATGCTTCGGCCCACCACCACCAGGTGCTTGGCCACCGCCGCCGCCTCCGCCATGCTTCGGGCCACCACCGCCTGGCTGTTACCGGCCATGGTAGTTAAGTCCATTTAAATTATGTCATTGTGTGCGTGATATTAATTATTAGATAATGAAAAAGCAAAAATTACACGATTGTCATCATATGACTCGAGAGAAGAGCTTATGCACTTTTATTTTGTTCATGTCTGACTATATGCAACGTCATGTAATTTTTTGCCGTACTAATAATTGTGGTTTGCTTAATTTATTATCGTGTTATGTAATTTATTATTGACTGATACATATACAATAAATAAATAAATATTATATTATCATATTACAGTTATTAAAAACGGCCAAAAACATTTTTAAAGTGGCCCCATCACTGCCACTCTGTTAAATATGTAAATTAATTTGAATTCAAACATGTTTTGGTATCAAGTCTAGTGAATATATTTAAATATGTTTCAATAATCTTTTTATTTTTTATAGTTTATCTGCCCCACAGAAATAGTAAAAATTTAACTCCCAAATTAAGTTCCCATATTGACTTGACTTTTCATTCTTTAAATTTATATTTTAACTATGCCATAATTAAATAAATTTTAATATTCAAAATGTTAAAATATTAAGACAGTTATATTATTAGTTTTGTAACAAAATAATAAAAATTAACTAATTATATAAGAATTGAGTTATAGTGGTCAAACTATAAATTTAATAGGGTCAATAAAAATTTAATTAAAAATTCACTAATATTTAACAGTTATGTGTATTTTTTTTATATTCATATATAAAAAGATTTAACAAGTAATTTTAGTATTTATAAAAACCTAGCATAATTTTGTATTATTTATTTTAAATATTAAAATATTTAAATACTCATACTATAATAAAAAAATTATTTCTATATTTTTAAAATCTTAAAAATTAATTCACACCTATAAAATAAAATAATTAAATGAATGGGAGATAAACAACTTGCTAGGCATTTGTGCATAGCACCCACCTTCCTCAATCCAAGGATGCAGTATGGATAATTGACAAAGAAATATTATTTTACTATGGTTTATGTAGTCAAATTAATATTTAATTTTTATAGACTTTTAATTAACACCCATTTAAATTTTATTTTTCTTTTTTATTATATATTAACCTTATTAATAAAAAAATATTATTTTAATCTATTTATTCGTATGATTTACCATCTTCTGTTTTCAATACCAAAATATTATGAGATGACATTTTGTAATTGTAGTTTGAAATACTGAAAAACGTTCTTAATATCAGTGTGTGGGCTCAACAGGCTACTGGTGAACTCTCAGGATAGAAATCAATTCAGCCTGACTCAAATATTATTGCAGCAGCCAAGATAAGGTCTAAAGAGTAATTGATCAAAGGGTTAATAAAAAATTAATTAAAAATTAGTTAAAATTTAATACTTATGAATAAAATATTTTTATATTTGTTTATAAAAATAAATTTTAATGGGTTCAATTGACCCTAATACCTAAAGGATGTATGAGCTGAAGGTGGGTATTACTCTTTTCCAAGAATTTATAAAGATTTAATGAGTAATTTTAATATTTATAAAAATATAGCATTATTTTTTATTATTTATTTTAAATATTATATTGAAATACTCATATTATATTTAAAAATATATTTATATATTTTCTAATTTTTAAAAATTAAATCTCACCTACTAAATAAAAAAAATTAATGAATGGGAGCTAAACAACGTGCTAGGCATTTGTGCGTAGCAGTACGCCTCCTCCCCAATCCAGGGATGCAGCATCCATAATTGACAAAGAAATATTGTTTTATCAAGGTTTATATAGTTTAATTAATATGTAATTCTAATAGATTCTTATTGGATGCCAATTTAAATTTTATTTTTAGTTATTATTATATATTAACCTCATAAATAAAAAATGCTATTTTTATATATTTATTAGTATGATTATTGTAACTTTTGCCGGTTCCCAATTGGAAGTGGGGACATAATTTGATGAAATTTGTTTCGAGTTTGTCAAGGATGGCGAGAAATTTATAAGTTATTTGGATTATTGTGAATAGGTTAACAAAGTCTACTCATTTTTTGCTGGTCTAGATAACATATTCAAGTGATAAATTAGTTCATCTGTATATTAATAAGATTGTAAGGTTGCATAGTATTCTGACTTCGATAGTGTTTGATTGTGATCAAAAGTTTGTGTTGAAATTTCAGGAGAGCTTATATAAAGAGTTGGGTATCAAGTTAAAGTTTAGTACGACGTTTTATTTGCAGACAGATGGCCAATATGAAATGACTATTTAGATTTTGGAGGATATGTTGAGAGTATCAACTTTGGAGATGAGAGGTAATTGTGGTAATTATTTGCCATTAGTTGACTTTACTTATAACAATAATTATTAGTTGAGTATCGAGATGATATCTTTTGAAGCTTTGAATGGATGAAAATATAGGTTTTCTATCAATTTGGAAGAGATCGGTGATTACAGATTGTTCGGCCTTGATATCATTCAATATACTTTTGAGAAGATTAAAATCATTAGAGATCAACTAATTGAGGTCTAGAGTCACCATAAAAATTATGCTGATAGGACGGGATTAGATTTGAGGTTTGATATGGGCAACTATGTGTTTTTGAAGACGTTTTTTAGAAAAGGAATCTCAAGGTTTAGAATAAAAGGAAAATTGAGGCCCAGAATCATTAGACCATTTGAGATTTTAAAACAGATTGAAGAGGTGGCCTATACATTGGTTTTGCCTCCAAATTCAGCAAATTGTCATGATGTATTTCATGCGTCGATATTGAGGAAATATATATATGATTATTCTCATGTGATTGAATTTGTACCATTGGATATTGATTAGAATTTTTTCTTTGTGAAAGTTTTCATTCTGATTTTGGATTGAAATGATCATGTATTGAGGAATAAGATAATCTCAATTCATAGTTTTGCACCTGAAATGCGCCCGAGGGGTGCGTGAGCGTCAATTCCATTGGGCTTGCACCCGAGGGCCACCTGAGTTGTGCCTAAGTTGTTGATTTTCGAAGGATGGTGCTCGAGCAGCGCTAGAGTTGGTGCTTGAGCACCACTTCGCTTATATAAGTTTGCGTGGGACACTGTTTTGCTAGATGCATTGGAGAAGACTAGGGAAGAGAGAGAAAGAGTGGGAGAAAGAAGAGAGAGAAGGTAAAATTCGGATAAAATAGAGTATCTTTTTGTCAGATTTGTTTTGTATAAAGTTGAAACAAGTGTCTATATGCCTTATTATTTGTCTAATTTCATATCTAATAACATTTGCTCACATTATGGAGAATAATATATATATATATATATATATATATATATATATATATATATATATATATGTTATTTTGTGTTATTCAATATCAATGAGAGACAGTATTCATAGATGGTCTAACCTGCTACCCTAAATTATAAATAACTTTTGTTTAAAATTATTGGGAGTATGTGTAATAATTTATCAAGTTAGTTTTTTGAAATTTTTGGTTCTCTAAAATGTGTATACTTTGTATTTTCGTATGGATTTATATTTAGATTTCGATTTGAGATTCGTAAATTTTCTCATGGATGGAAATTCGGTTAGTCTCATATATTCAGATATATAATTTGTCTGGAATATATTTTGATTTATATGATTTTGTTTCGACCTTTGTTTACTCGTATTTGATTTGGATCAGAATTTTGTTTCATTCAATATACGTTTTATTGAGATATATATCGGATCACGATTTATTATGTGATATGATTTTGTTTATGAAATTTATTTTCGGATCACGATTTGTTATAAGTATGTCCCGACGAACCATATTTGGATACGGATTATGATTTGAGTACGAGATTACTCTCAAACTTTTTATTTGTTTTTGGACCCCACAATTTATTTTATGTGATTTGTTTATAGTATTTAACCTTATCTTTGATTGTGGATACGCCTGTAGAAATTTAGACGTGATTTGACGTAACTTTATTGATCTGGCTGAGTATGGATATTTTATTTTAATTTTTATCTGGACCTCGGGGGTGTATTTTGAATATTTGAATATGGCCAGATGAGGGTCTTTAGATTATATTTTGAGAATTGTGGGATTAGATATATTATGTAGATTAGTTGTTGTCATTATTTGATTATCTTCATATGATAATATCTTAAACTCTCGATACAGTATCAATCACTTTAAAGAGTATAATATTTTTATGTCTAAATCTCAATAGATTCTATATGTAGAAATAAAATATATATAAACTGTAACCATATAAGAAAAATATGGCTAATATATTATTTTGTTATTGTTGATAGTTAAAATAGTGTAAATTTCAAAGACTATTTATATAAAAAACAAATCCATTTGCCAACTTGTCATTTGTTATTTCGTGTTAGTTGGCTGTACTTATCGCATAAGTTTGTCGTCAACACTTAAAATATTTTTTTTACTTGGCCAAAAAAAAAAAAGCTTAATTATTTACTTATATTATATAAAATAAAATAGCAAATAAAATAATTCTATATATGGGATCTAACCTCAAAAAAATTAATAAATTTATAATTATTCTTAATAAAATTTTGGTGAATCATTAGTTAGAAAAAAAAAACCATGCTACAACGCAAACCATTTTCTAAGCATATTATATTTTTATAACGATAAGGTTACTTAATGATAATATAATTAAAATAATTAAATTAAATTAGGAATAGTATTATATTTTATATGCTAATTAAATCTAAATTTTTTTAATTGGACAAATGGACTATGAAGACAATAGGTTATTAAAATATCTTTAGAGAAAGTTATATTCTATGTTGACTTGACTCAACAAAGGCCAAAGCGTGTTTTAATTCAAACTAACTAGAATATTACGAGTTAGAGGGCTATGGTGGGATCACTCAAAATACTTTTAATTTTTAGATTAATATATTGAAACATCCTTTAATTTGTTTAAAGGTATTATCATAGAATACAATATTTATTTATCTGATTATTTTATATAGTGTCATTAATTTGAAAATTTTATGTTATAATTTTTATATTTATTTAGGTGGACTAGCCCAGTTTAAATATTAAGTTGAGATTAGTATAAATATATATAATCTTAAATTAATGATTAAATGCTATTTTTTAAAGTTAATTTTAGGTAATTTTTTGAATCTAGACGCAATAAAAATCATTGTACATTATTATATTTCTGTAGTTCTTTAGTTTAACGGTTAACATTTGATAGAAGGTTCATGTTTATCGCGCTACGTCAAGTGTGCATATTTTGATTGATTTCTAACAATTGCTAATGATATAATATGTTATTTATATATTTATGCTGATATATTTATGTAAAAATATACAAATAAATAAGCATTATGTCACCGGATAATGTACTAAAGGCTAAAGTGTGTTTTTCAAATTTTTCTCACAATTATTATCGAAAATAAGACAATATAAATATTATTGGTTTAATTGATATAAAAATAGTACATTTATTCAAAAATAGAATTTAAATAAGGTTAAAATAATTCTATAGAATATTGCGTGATGGTAGATGGCCGCAGGCCAACTGTGAAGTTTTATTTAAAAATAAAATTTTAATAATATTAAAAAAATGGGCCACGGCCAACGGGCTTATGGAACACCATGTGTTGATTTTTATTCAAAAATAAAATATTAATAAGGTCAAGATAATGATATAGCTTATTGCATGGTCACAAATGACAGCCGACATTGGTAGGTCAATACAGTGGATGAATATTTGAACTATATAATTTTATTAAATTGTAAAATTATGATCATATTTAAATAATGATACAGGACATTAAATGGTCGTATAAGGTAACGAATAATGGCTGCAGTCATTTATTTTTGAATAGATTATTATAATTTAGTTATATTTAAAAATATTAAATAATAAATTAAAAATAGTTATTTTAAATAGGTTAGATTTTATCCATCTATTTTAAGTGGATGACAAAAATTCAAAGATTAAGTATCTTCAACTATTTAAAAGATATGATTCCCCTCAAAATATCTGATTTTGTAAAGTTATAAACTGCGGCAAATATCAATTGTGATTAATATAAATAAATACTATCCAAAATTAATAATTAATTTTTTTAATATAATTTTTTGAATCTAAAACCCATATTTTTTTAATTAAAATACTAATTAATTATTAAATAAAATAAATCGTGACCACTAAAATTGAGGCTATCTAACGGTAAAACTTGGACTGAACAACGATCACATAAAAATAAAATTAGCTTTTTTAAGACAAGCTATACAGACGTGAAATTTGATTGCCATCTTGTCTTTTCATTTAATCTTACTAGCAGCGTACTAATTGTATTAGTCTGTTATCAAAATTTAGATATTTTTATTTCGGTATTTCTAAATTATGTGTATATGTTGTCTTTTCATTAATAATATTAAAATTTTATAAAAATGAATAGAAGGTTAAATAATATATTATAATAAAAGGAAAAAAATAAGTTTTAAAATCAAGTAGCGTTAGTTGATTTGTTTAGAAAAATCGCACATAAAGACACTCATATGTCGTTTGAAGTTAAGAGAAATGTAGTTTAAGCCTTTCTTTCTTTGTTGTTAATTTTTTCTCAATTTTTTGAGAATTTTTTTTAAATACTTATTGACGGGTAGTAATACTCAGAGTGTAAATAAAAGGTCTAAAAATTGAGTTTACGTTTCAAGAGGCCCACGTGACTGATTTGATCCAATAAACTAAATTGGCTCTACATAACCGAGAACTTGGACTTACGTCCAAAGTAGCCTACAAGGTTGATTTGGCCTAAGAAGCTAAATTAGCTCAAGAGGCTAGATTATGATTCAGATTTGTGATTTGACTTTTGATATTGGATTTTTTGATTTGTGATTTGACCTTCACATTGAATTTTCAGATTTATATCTTTTATTTGTTTTAGAAGGGTTTATAGACCCTCATTCTGATTTTAAATATTATTATTTATTATATGATATTAATATTTGTTGAGTTTTAAACTTATATTTTATATTTTTTATTCCTTGAAATTAGTAAGATTAGATACATTGAAAGAGTTTGGACGAGATCTGATTGTTGTTTATCTATTTTGGTGAGTTTTAGCATTATTTTGATTCGAGATTTATACCATATGTATATTTAGTATTGACATCGGCTAGTTGTGGACCTTTGGTTACTTGGAATCGTTGAGTTGTGTATATTGGATTATTTGTTGTTGGTTGTCCATCTCTTACGATATTTGTGAAGCAAGTCCTTTATTTTATTTTTTGAATGGTTATCCAATAAGATCTTATACTGATTATTATTTTATTATTATTTTATCAAGTCATGTGGATATTTCATGCTTGGGTTTTGGATTGGTAAATATTTGTGGCATAAATTTTAAAATTTTGATTTTTATAAATTATAATTAATTAGACTTATTGTGATCTGGATTAATGATAGAAGTTGTGTTAGAGAAGAGTCATAAGAAGAGGTATTTTGGCTTATTTTGGATAAAAAAAATTGATTAAATAATTTGCATGATAATGGCGGACAATAGAAATTTGGGTTGTGAAGGTTTAGGTTTGAATCAAGGGGATGATTACTAGGCTATAATAGGCCGCATTAGCAATATAATAGACTGAATGATCCAACGAAGGGATGAAGATTTGATTGCTATGAGGAGGTTGGCCGAGCAAAAGCAAGGTAGGATGCCCTTCTATCGATTTAAAGGTGAATTTATCTCATCGTTTTTGGAAGAGCATTTGAGGTTATTGACTGCCTGAACGATGATAAAGTTAAATTTGCTACCTACAAGTTGGAGGGTGAGGTTAGCCGGTAGTGGGCCATGCAGCGTTATATTTTGGTTTTGGAGAATGAGGAGGTATCTTTGGATGTCTTCTAGGAGGCATTTTTGGAGAAATTTTCTCGTATAGTATTCGGAAGATTAAGGAAGATGAATGTCATCGGTTGAGATAAGGGAATAAGATGATGGCCTCGAGATTTGTTTGTTATTTATGTATGCCTCTCTAATTTCTGTAATGTACTTCGATGGTGTCTACCACGAGGCTAAATCTCAATTTGCTGATATTATATACCCTCGGTGTAACGTCTCCGGCGCACCTGCATGTAGATATTGTCCGTTTTGACCTGGAAAACTTCACGGCGTCCCAAGCCATACACAGGCATTAAGGTTTTCTCCTGGCGAACCCCCACAAGCTCTCAGGACGCGTCTTGAGAGCCTATGGGGGGTTCGCCAGGAGAAAACCTTGAGGCCTGTGTATGGCTTAAGACGCCGTGAAGTTTTTCAGGCCAAAACGGACAATATCTACATGCGGGTGCGCTGGGGACGTTACACTCGACATCTAGTTTAGGTCTGTAAATATAAATTATTGGCAGATCTGATTTTATTTGATATCATTTTTTGGTATCATTTTGGGGATGGATTGGTTGGTATGCTATCGTACCAGTGTGATTTATTTTAGTAAGGCGATTTTGTTTTATATCCGGGCTTGTGAGTCATTTGAGTTTTGAGGGAGAGTTGGAAGGGAGACAATAGTATTGATTTTAGTCTTGCATGTGAGTTATTTAACGAAGGATGGATGCTAAGCCTATTTGGCATATGTGATCATATCTAGGAGTCATTCTGTGGCTATTAAGGATATTTCGATTGTATGTGAATTCAATGATGTTTTTCAGAGGATTTGCCTGGACCATCTCTTGATTGAGAGATTGAGTTTTCTATTGAGGTTGTCCTAAAATCAACACTGATTTAAAGATTCCGTGCAGAATGGACCCATCAGAATTAAAGAAATTAAAGTATCAATTGCGGGATTTGTTGGTGAAAGGTTTTATTCGGTTAAGTGTTTTGCCGTGGGATGTTTTGGTGCTTTTGTGAAAAAGGAGGATGGATCAATGAGGTTATGTGTTGATTATTAGGAATTGAATAAGACGACGATTAATAATAAGTATCCCCACTTAAGAATAGATGATATGTTTGATTAATTGTGGGAGCTTGAGTGTTTTTTGAGATCGATTTGTGTTCGGGATACCACAAATTGAGGATTACGTGGGATGATGTGTCTAAAATAGCTTTTAGGATAATGTACGACCATTATGAATTTTTAGTAATGCCTTTTTGGATTGGCGATTGCGTTGACATTTTTTTTGTCTGATGACTAATTTTATTGCCATACTTGGCTCAATTTATGGTAGTTTTTCTTGAGGTTATTTTGATTTGTTCGATGAGTTTTAAGTAGCATGAGACTCATTTGAGTATTACACTATAGATTTTAAGGGAAAGACAATTATATGCTTAATTGGTTAGAGGAAGTGTCATTTTGGGTTATATTATTTTTAAAGGTGGGGTAGCTATGAATCTGAAGAAGATTTAAGTGGTGACAAATTAGGAGAGACTGTGAATATTACAGAGGTGCAGAATTTCTTAGGTCTAGCTAAATTTTATTGGCGACTGATGAAAAATTGTTTGAGGATTATGATGTCATTGACGCACTTGACATAGAAGCCGACGATATTTGTTTGGGATGATGATTGTGAGCATAGCTTCTATGAGTTGAAGAATAGATTGACGTTGATGTCAATATTGTTGATCATTGATGGATTAAGAGGAATTATGGTGTATTGTGATATTTTTACGAAAAATTTGGGTTGTGTTTTGCTATTGTATGGCCAAGTGGTTGCTTATGAGTCAATGTAGTTGAAATTTATAAATAGACTTACTCCACCCATGATTTGAAATTGGGACTTGTAATTTTGCTTTGAAGACATTATTTGTATGAGAAGGAATTTGTAGTATATTTAGATTACAAGAGTTTAAAGTAATTATTTTCGTAGAAAGAGTTAAATATGCGTGGTGGAGGTGGATAAATTTGCTTAAAGATTATGATTGCGAGTTCAATATTATCTTGAGAAGGTGAATGTGGCGGGTAATGTTTTGAGTCGAAAGTCATCAGCTTTAATGGCACACTTGATGACTAAGGAATGAAAAATGTTGGATAAAATGGAGGGTTGCTCTATTTAATTGCACTCTTAAGGGTCAAGTCAATGTTATTGTATCTTCAAGTGCAATCAGTAATTTAGAAGAGATCAAGAAGAATCAGATAAACAACTTGTATTGATAGAAATTGCCAGAGACTTGGATAATGCGTAACGTGTAGACTTTATTGTATGAACAGACATGATTCTTCATTTTTGGGATAGGATTTGTGTTTTGAATATTGAGAAATTTAAAGAGAAAATTTTGAATGAGACCTATAGATCGACATATATAATTCATCTGGAAGTAAACAAAATGTATCAAGCTATGAGGTGAGGAAGACTTTCTAGTGGTGAAATATGAGAAGGGAGATTACGGCTTATACGGCAAGGTGCACTATATGTCGACAAGTGAAAGCTGAGTATAAGAAATCTTCAGGATATTTGCACCCTCTTTCAATTTCCAACTGAAAATGGGAACATACCACGATGGATTTTATCTCAAGGGTTGCCTAAGATAGCGAGGAATAAGGATACTCTTTGGGTGATTGTGGATAGATTGACGAAGTCGACTCATTTTTTATCGATCCGGATAATGTATTTGAGTAATAAGTTGGTCCGTCTGTATATTAATGAGATTGCAAAGTTGCATGATATTCTAACTTTGATAGTTTTTGATCAAAATTTGTGTCAAAAGTTTGAAAAAAGTTTGTATAAGAAATTGGGTACCAAGTTGGAATCCAGTATAGCATATAACCTATAGACAAATGGTTAATTAATGTGGACCCATAACAAATAGGTTATAAGATCTGATTTAAGGTTTGATGCGGGTGATCATGTGTTTTTAAAAGTATTTTTGAGGAAAGAAAGTATCAACATTTAACGTAAAAGGTAAATTGAAACCGAGGTTTAATTGGCTGTTTGAGGTTTTTATAGCGGAACGGAGAGGTAGCGTATGGGTTGGATTTGCCTCCGAATTTGAGAGATTTTCATGATGTGTTTCTATGCTGAGAACATATGTATATGATTCTTCGCGTACGATTGAGTTTGAGCCGTTGTGGATTGATGATAATTTATCTTATATTGAGGTTCCAATTTAGATTTTGGATATAAAAAATCAATTGTTCAAAAATAAGGCAATTTCGTTGGTTAAGGTGTTTTGGAGAAATCATTCGATTAAGGAAGCGACTTGAGAATACATAGATAAATGTATCCCATATTTGTTTATGTTTTGAAGAGCGTAAATTTTGAGGATAAAATTTTTAAAAAGGATGGGAGAATTATAATACCCAAATTCTGATTTGATTTATTTTGATAATATTTACTATTTTAAATAATTTAAACATTTTAAAATTAATGATATATTGTGAAATTTTTAAATATGTTTATTAAAAATAAAATTTTTATAAGGTTAAAATAATTATCTAGAATATTGCATGGCGGTGGACGGCAGCAGAAAACGGGTGTGGCCTGAGGTGATTGAAGGCCAATTGCGTATTTTTATTTAAAAATAAATTTTTAATATTGCTAAAATAATGATATAGACACTGCATGATCGTAGATGGTGGTAAACATTGGCAGGCCAACACGGTTTTTGAAAGCCAACGGTGTAATTATTTAAAAATAAAATTATAATAATACTTAAAAATTGATAAACTTATATTTATATGTGCATTTAATTTATTATCTAAATTCTGATTTTAATTATTTTATATGATTACTTATTATAAATATCGAAATCAGGACTTTCAAATCAATTTATGCTGGTTGCTTAATATAAATATCGGCTTTTATTTTTTTTTTTCAATATTTGACAAATTATTTAAAAATATATATCTGGAAGCTCCGTGGCTCTTTCCCACGGCAACGATAATTGTCTACATAAATAAATAAATAAATAAATATCTGGAAGCCGCGTGCGTCTTTATCATCCACTTGCCCCCACTTCCTATATAAACACCTCCCCTTCTCTAAATTTCTTATCTTCATCATCCAAGCAACTTCTGCCTTCGCAAAAAATGGCTTGCGTGCGTCCACCATGGTGCTTTTGCCCACCACCGCCACCCTGCTACTGCCGGAATATATGCTCATGCCCACCACCACCACCATGCTTCTGCCCGCCTCCGCCACCACCACCATGCTTCGGCCCACCACCACCAGGTGCTTGGCCACCGCCGCCGCCACCGCCATGCTTCGGGCCACCACCGCCTGGCTGTTATCGGCCATGGTAGTTAAGTCCGTTTAAATTATGTCATTATTAGATAATGAAAAAGCAAAAATTACACGATTGTCATGATATGACTTCAGAGAAGGACTTATGCACTTTTATTTTGTTCATGTCTGACTAAATGCAACGTCATGTAATTTTTTGCTGTACTAATAATTATGGTTTGCTTAATTTATCATAGTGTTATGCAATTTATTATTAACTGACATATATTAAATAAATAAATATTATATTATCGTATTGTAGTTATTAAAAATGGCCAAAAATATTTTTAAAGTGGCCCCATCACTGCCACTCGGTTAAATATGTAAATTAATTTGAATTCAAACATGCTTTGGTATCAAGTCTAGCGAATATATTTAAATATGTTTCAATAATCTTTTTATTTTTTATAGTTTATCTGCCCCCACAGAAATAGTAAAAATTTAACTCCCAAATTAAGTTTCGATATTGACTTGACTTTTCATTCTTTAAATTTATATTTTAACTATGCCATAATTAAATAAATTTTAATATTCAAAATGTTAAAATATTAAGATAGTTATATTATTAGTTTTGTAACAAAATAATAAAAATTAACTAATTATATAAGACTTGAGTTATAGTGGTCAAAATATAAATTTAATAGGGTCAATAAAAAATTAATTAAAAATTTACTAATATTTAATAGTTATGTGTAATTTTTTTATATTCATATATAAAAGATTTAACAAGTAATTTTAGTATTTATAAAAACATAGCATAATTTTGTATAATTTATTTTAAATATTAAAATATTTAAATACTCATACTACAATAAAAAAATTATTTATATATTTTTAAATTTTAAAAAATTAAATCTCACCTATTAAATAAAACAATTAATGAATGGGAGGTAAACAACTTGCTAGGCATTTATGCGTAGCACCCACCTTCCTCAATCCAAGGATGCAGTATGGATAATTGACAAAGAAATATTATTTTATTATGGTTTATGTAGTCTAATTAATATTTAATTTTTATAGACTTTTATTTAATACCAATTTAAATTTAATTTTTCTTTTTTATTCTACAATAACCTTATAAATAAAAAATATTATTTTAATCTATTTATTTGTATGCTTTACCATCTTCTGTTTTCAATACCCAAATATTATGAGATGACATTTTATAATTGTAGTTTGAAATACTGAACAACGTTCTTAATTTTTCCTTTCTCAATTTTTAATTTTTGTATTTTATAATTTTTAGAATCTATTTTATTATAATAACAAAATAATAATTAAATTATATATATATATATATATCAGTGTGCGTGCACATACGTGCGTGTGTGTATAAGCTTGATACGTCATGGATCCAAATTTAAATAGATTCGTGTCAAGCTGTCTGTCAAAATTTGGTTTCCATAAACTTAGCTTGGGTCCTACATACCACAATTTCAAACAAAAGGTCAGGTGACGTCGGAATTTGGTCCAACTAAAAATACTTCGACGCTTAAATCAGTAATTGCCATCTGAAATGAGAAGGTGGATGTAATAGATGTAATATGAATGCTGATGAGTGTCTTGTGTAAGCGAGAATATACTTGTGGGATAAGTAACTTATGGGTTGCTCGTGAGGAGTAGAACTTATTCACTTAAAATTTGTCGGGAACTGGAAGCTAAGTAAGAGAGCGCTAGAGGAATCGAGAGAAATTAAGGACTTCTGAGAGCTTGAGATGCTTGAAGGTTTTTTTGCGGGCGTTTTAGAGTATATTTGAGAGCGAACCTTTGAATGGAGCTTTCATGGCCTTTTATAGCCATGGCCTTGAGTTGCATTCCTTACATAGAAGGATTTGATGCCCGTACTTTGTTAAGGATTGTTGCCTTCCTTGGCGTCGACATGAGTGTTTTTCTTGCTATCACGGTCTAAGAAAATAATCTCCTTTCTTCTATAGTTTATAACGGTTAGGGTTTACAGCAGACAACGTACAAATTTTGACACCTTCTTCTCGAGATGTACATTGATTTTGGAGATGATCGTTATAGTGGAGCTTGCCATCTTGGAAAGGCAAAAAATCAGGGCAAATAACCGTTGTGGCTCTGAGATAGACACGTAGACCAATTACTGCTTGGGCTGTACGCGTCCTGGGCCACAATCAGTCTGCTGTACACCTCTTCGGTGAGCAAAAGCGTTGACGGTTCTAGATTTTAATGTGCCGTCCTGCTCTTGGGTCTCCACCGGCCCACTTTCTTTTCATCCGATTAACGGAAGCATTGATTGTTCAGGTAGAATTGGACCGTTGTGAATTTAAATCGTTTCTTCTTTCACGGGCCAACCCGTTACTGGCATCCCATCAGAATTGAAGGTGGATATTACTCCTATCATTGCAACAAAATGCCTAACAGGCTAGAGGTGAAATCTCAGGATAGAGATCAATTTGGCCCAACTCAGACATTATTACAGCAATCAAGATAAGGTCTAAATAGTAATTGACCAAATGGTCAATAAAAAATTAATTAAAAATTAGTTAAAATTTAATACTTATGTATAAAATATTTTTATATTTGTTTATAAAAATAAATTTTAATGAGGACAATTGACCCTAATACCTAAAGGATGTATGAGCTGAAGGTGGGTATTACTCTTTTTCAAACCCTTAAATTTATAAAGATTTAACGAGTAATTTTAATATTTATAAAAATATAGCATAATTTATTATTATTTATTTCAAATATTATATTGAAATACTCATATTATGTCTAGAAGGGTAAGATAATAACCTTTCACCACTTGCCTTTGATGAAACCCACCCTCAAAAATGACTTGACAAAGACAATAAAGGACTTCAAAGTCAACACATGATAATGTAATGGAGATATTGTAGAAGATATAATATTATTTTTTAATGGAGCACGAGTCAACAGAGTCGTCCTTGATGAGTCTCTTCTTTTGAACCACAATTAACTCAACAGTCAAGCGCATGGGCGTGTAAGACTAATGAGAGTACGGGTGTTTCGGTGGGGGTTGAGCATGGCAAGCATACAGTGCCATATGGGAGCGGTCGAATTTTTATTTAAAACCTTTTAATTTTTTATTATTAAAGAAATAAAAAAATATTTTTTAAAATAAAATGGTTAATAATGAACTCTAGATGGAGATCTGACAGCTGTCGTATAGTGTCGTACGTATACCATACGAAACTCACATCAGCAGTGGCGCTGCAATGCGCCATCCGTACGGCGAGCATATGGTACCATACGACAGTTATTGGATCTCCATCCAACACATCTCGTTTTTTATTATTTAAAAAATAAAAAAAATATTTTTTAAAATAAAAGGTTAATAACGGCATTAGATAGTGATCCGATAGTTGCCATACAGTATCGTATGCACATCATATGAAACCAGCATCGCAGCACCCCTCAAATGTATGACTAATTGGACTTGTGCTCGATATTTATTATTTTTAGTTACTTTTTTATCTTTGTTTTTTTTGAAAGGAATATGTCATTAGTGAATAAAAAAAATTAATGAATGGGAGCTAAACAACGTGCTAGGCATTTGTGCGTAGCAGTATGCCTCCGCCCCAATCCAGGGATGCAGCATCCATAATTGACAAAGAAATATTGTTTTATCAAGGTTTATGTCGTTTAATTAATATTTAATTCTAATAAATTCTTATATGATACCAATTTAATTTTTTTTTTACTTTTTATTATATATTAACCTTATAAATAAAAAATATTATTTTTATATATTTATTAGTATGATTATTGTAACTTTTGCTGGTTCCCAATTGAAAGTGAAAACATATTTCGATCGATTTTGTTTTAGGTTTGTTAAAGATGTTGCAGAATTTAGATGCTATTTGGGTTATTGTGGATAGGTTAACAAAGTCTACTTATTTTTTGTTGGTTTGGATAACATATTCATTGAATAAGTTGGTCAATCTATATATTAATAAGACTATAAGGCTGTATAGTATTTTGACTTCAATAGTGTGAGATCATGATCAAAAGTTAGTGTCAAAATTTTAGGAAAGCTTACATAAAGAGTTGAGTATCAAGCTAAAGTTTAGCACGACGATTTATCTGCAGATAGATGGCCAATTTGAAACGACCATTCAGATTTTGAAATATATGTTGAGAGCGTCAATTTTAGAGATGAGAGACAATTTTGATAATTATTTGCCACTTGTTGAATTTACTTATAACAATAATTATTAGTTGAGTATCGAGATGACTTCTTTTGAAACTTTGTATAGATAAAAATGTAGATTTCCTATTAATTCGACAAAGATTGGTGATCACAGAGTGTTGGGCCTTAATATCATTCAATATACTTATGAGAAGATTAAGATCATTAGAAATCAGCTAATTGAGGTCTAGAGTCGCAAGAAAAGTTATGCTGATAGGAGGAGATTAGATTTGAGGTTCAATATGCATAACTATGTGTTTTTGAAGGTGTTTTTGAGAAAAGAAGTTTTGAGGTTTAGAGTAAAAGAAAAATTAAAGCCCAAATTCATTAGATTCTTTGAGATTTTAGAACTGATAGGAGATGTGGCCTATAGATTGGCTTTATCTCCGAATTTAGCAGATTGTTATGATGTATTCTATACGTCGATATTAGGGAAATATGTATATGACCCTTTTCATATGATTGAATTTGTATCATTGGGGATTGATGAGAATTTTTTGTATGTGAAAGTTTCATTTCTGATTTTGAATCGGAAGGATCAGGTATTGAGGAGTAAAATAATCTCAGTTCCCAATTTTGTACCTAAAGTAGCCCGAAGGGTGCTTGAGCGCTGTTTTTATTGGGCTTACGCCTGAGGGCCACCTGAGCTGTGTATGAGGTGTTGATTTTCAAAGGCTGGTACTCGAGGAGCGCTAGAGCTAGCACTTGAGAGCCACTTCGCCTATATAAGTGAGTGCGGGGCACTGTTTTGCTAAACGCGTTGGAGCAGACTAGAGAGGAGAGAAAAAGAGCAAGAGAAAGAAGAGAAATAAGGTAAAATTCGGGTGAATCGGAGTATATTTTTGTCAAATCTGTTTTGTATAAAGTTGAGACAAGTATCTATATGTCTTATTATTAGTCTAATTTTGTGTCTGATAACGTTTGCTCATGTTATGGAGGTTTTATATATGTGTATGTTATTATGTCTGATTCTGTATCAATGGAAGATAGTATTCATAGATAGTCTAATCTGCTACTCTAAATTGCAGCTGAATTTTGTTTAAAATTTTTGGGAGTATGTGTAATTTTTTATCAAGTTAGTCTTTCAAAATATTTTGTTCTCCAAATTGTACATACTTTGTATTTCTGTATGGATTTGTATTTAGATTTCGATTTAAGATTCGTAAATTTTTCCATGGAAGAAAATTTGGTCATTCTCATACATTCGGATATGTAATTTGTCTTAGAACATGTTTTAATTTATATAATTTTGTTCCGGCCTTTGTTTATTTGTATTTCATTTGGATTCGAATTTTGTTTCGTTTAATATACATTTCATTTAGATATGATAACGGATCACGATTTATTATGTGATATGATTTAGATTAGGAGATTTGTTTTCGGATCATAATTTGTTATAAGTATGTCTCGATAGACCCATGTTTGATACAGACTACGATTTGAGTACGAGATTATTCTCAGACTTTTTGTTAGTTTTCGGACCCCACGATTTATTTTATGTGATTTGTTTATGCTATTTGACATCCTCTCTTATTGTGGACATACATATATTATTTTTTACATACGCTGATATTTATGAGTTTTAAACTCGCATCTTTATTTTCATCTATTTATACTAGTGGATTAAATATACTTGTAGTAATTCAAACGTGATCTGACGTAACTTTATTTATCTGGTGAGTATGGATATTTTATTTTAATTTGTGTCTTGATCTCGAGTGTGTATTTTGAATATTTGAATAAGACCAGATGAGGGTCTTTAGATTATATTTTGAGAATTGTGAGACTAGATATATTATGTAGATTAGTTGTTGTCATTGTTTGATTATCTTTATACGATGGTGTCTTAAACTCTCGAGACCACCTCAATTACTTTAAAGAGTATAATATTTTTATGTCTAAATCTTAATAGATTCTATATGTAAAAATAAAATATATATAAACTGTGAGTATATAAGAAAAATAACGCTGATATATTATTTTGTTATTATTGATAGTTAAAATAGTGTAAATTTCAAAGACTATTTATATAAAAGTCAACTCCAATTGCCAACTTGTCATTTATTATTTCGTGCTAGTTGCCAGTACTCATTACGTAAGTTTGTTGTCGACACTTAAAATATTTTTTTACTTGGCCAAAAAATATATATATATTTATTTACTTATATTATATAAAATAAAATAATAAATAAAATAAATCTATATATGGGATCTAACCTCAAAAAAATTAATAAATTTATAATTGTTCTTAATAAAATTTTGGTGAATCATTATTCGAAAAAAAAAAAAGGATGCTACAACGCAGACCATTTTCTACGCATATTATATTCTTATAACGATAAGGTTACTTAATGATAATATAATTAAAACAATTAAATTAAGTTAGGAAAAGTATGATATTTTATATGCTAATTAAATCTGAATTTTTTTAATTGGACAAATGGACTATGAAGACAATAGGTTATTAAAATATTTTTAGAGAAAGTTATATTTTATGTTGACTTGACTCAATGTAAGAAATCGCAAGGATCTTGGAGAAGATGAAGAGAAAAAAAAGGACGAAGACGACGAAAAGAAAGCTGAAGTTGGAAATGGCAAAAGCCTGCCAAACGAATTAATATTTTTGCTACATTGTTGATTACAGTTTCACATACACAACTCGAGGGAGGGGGATTGAATATATAATAACTTTATAATAATATTCCTGAAAAATAAAAAATATACCATCCTAAAATATAACCTACAGTCCTAAAATACAATATGTCCAAAATAAAAAACTATCTAAAATACAATATTAACATAATAAAAAACTACATAAAATATAACATAATAAATATATACTACGTATTTTCTAATTTGCCCCCACAAGATGGAGAATATATATTTATAATGCCCATCTTGGACAAATGAAAGTTCAAACGATGTGAGGATAATGGCTTAGTGAATATGTCCGCTAGTTGATTGTGAGTGGTGACATGATGAGTACGAATGCTTACTTCTTTAATGTTGTCACGAATGATATGACAGTTCAGCTCGATATATTTGGTGCGTTCATGAAAGATTGGATTTGCTACAATTTGGAAAGCGGCTTGATTGTCACAATATAAGAGTGTTGCATGGGGATGTAAAACCTGCAAATCAGTTAAAATGTAACGGAACCAAGATAATTCACAACAAGTCATAACCATGGATCGATATTCTGCTTCAGCAGAGGAGCGAGAAACTACGGATTGTTTCTTGCATTTCCAAGAAATAAGGGAGTTTTCAAGAAAGACACAATAACCAGTAATGGATCTACATGTGTTTGGACAGGAAGCCCAATCTGCATCACAAAAAGCTTAGTTGAATGTTAGATATTGAAGAAAGTAATATGCCTTGTCCAGGATTTAGTTTTAAATATCGCAAAATTTTATGTGCAGCATTCGAATGACTTGAGGTAGGTTGATTCATAAACTGACTTAAAATTTGTACCGCATAAGCGATGTCAGGTCGTATAACAGTGAGGTAAAGAAGGTGACCAATGAGCCTTCGATACACATTTGGGTCTGCTAGGGCAACTCCGGTTTGCTTACGTAATTCAAGTTTTGGTCAATGGGTAGTTTCTGAGGTTTACAACCGATGGTGCCAGAGTCGGTTAAAATATCAAGTGTGCATTTTCTTTAACAAATATGTATATCTTTTTGTAATCGAGTAATTTCTATGCCAAAGAAGTATCGTAAAACACCTAAGTCTTTTATTTTAAAGATGCGATTTAGAAAAGATTTGATAGAAGCTATTGTATGAAACAAATTACTGGTAATAATGATGTCATCAACATATACAAAGAGGGTTGTAAAGGAATGATTGTCTTGTTTAGTGAACAAGCTGTAATCGGCCTTTGATTGAATAAAGCTAAAAAGGATCAGGAAATTGGATGGTTTTGAATACCATTGTCTAGAAGCTTATTTAAGACCATATATACTTTTTGACATTTTGCATACCTGGTTTGGTTTTATTGTGGTATAACCGGGAGGTGATTTCGTATATATTTCTTCATTTAAGGTTCCATTTAAAAAAGCGTTGTTGACATCAAAGTGGTATAAGTGTCATCCTTTTACGGCAGCTACAACTAAGAGGCATCGCACAATGGTAAGTTTAGCAACTGGAGAAAAGGTTTTATGGTAATCCACCCCTTCCTGTTATGTGTATCCTTTTGCCACTAATCAACATTTGTATCTTTCAATGCTCCCATCACTATTGAGTTTTAATTTAAAAACATATTGACATCCAATAGCTTTTTTGCCCAAAGGTAGGTCAGTAACAATCTAGGTTTTATTTGATTCTAAGGCACTTAACTTATCTTTTATAACTTTGCGCCAATTAGGATCACAAAATGCTTGAGTATAAGTTTATGGTTTAGTTTGTGAGGAGACGGATGATGAAAAATAATTGTAGGTTGGAGATAATTTTTGATATGATATATAATGTTCAAAGGGATAAAGTTGTCTAGAGGTACGTGGTACTGTTGATTGAGCGGATGCAGTTTGGGATGCGTGATGACAATGAAAATCTTTTAGATGTTGAGGGACTTTCCTAACTCTAGTGGTTTTGCAGATAGGAGTTTTATCTTTGACAGGGGATTGTGAGTTTGTGATTAAATCAGTAGGTACACTGGGTTGTGGACGGTTATCTAGAGTTTCCTGATTAGTTTCTGATGGTCCCTGGACGGGAGTTAAGTCAGATTGCTCTTCATTGTTATAGGGTTCAACGGTTGGTTGATCTTTTTCTATGGTGGTGGAGATAGTTGATGGATTCACAACGAAGTTAGGAATAGTAGGAGGTTGTTGGAACAAACAATCATATTGTGTGATTTCAGGGGATAATCTGTCAAATTGCACTTTAGGGATGGTTTCAGTGTTATTTTGTTGGAAGGAAAAATTAGTTTTATGGAAGATGACATCCCTAGAATTAAATGTGATGTGGCTATATAAATCAAGGAGCTTGTAACCTTTAACACCAAAGGGATAGCCTAAAAATATACAAGTTCTACTTTAGAATCAAATTTCTTTCGCCTGTGAGAAAGTGTGGAAGTGAAATATAAATAACCAAATACACGAAGATATTCATAACTTGGTTTGACTCCAAAAAGAATTTCATATGGTGTATTATTGTCTAGCACGGGAGTGGGGGTTCTATTTATAATATAGGCGGCAGTCAGAATACAATCACTCCAGAATTTTAAGGGATGTCCTGTTTAAAATCTAATTACTCTAGCTACATTTAATAAATGCTGGTATTTGTGTTCAGCAACACCATTTTACTATGGTGTTTTTATGCAACTGCGTTGGTGGATGACACCCATTTTATTGTAGAAATCTCTCAGACTGAATTCGGACCCATTATCAGGCGAATAAGTTTAATGTGGATATTGAATTGTGTTGCAACAAGATTGTAAAAAGTTTCTAAGCACAATTTTGTGTCAGATTTTTGTCTCAGAAGATAGATCCACGACTTCTTGAAAGATTATCAACGATAGTCAAGAAATACTTATACCCATCATAAGATACTTCTGAGAAGGTCCCCATAAGTCACAATGTACCACGAGAAATAGTGTGTGCGACTTATGGATGCTGGGAGTGAAGGGAATGCGACGTTGTTTAACCATGTGACAAATGGAACATGGATTGTTATTAAAAGAATACAATGCTTTTTTTACAACAGGATCATGTATCAATTGAATTCTAGAATGCGAAATGTGACCTAATCCATAATACCATAAGTTAATTGGCAATGAAACAAAATTAGCAGAAGGCGTCGTAAGGGGCTTCGAAAATTTGGAGAGAAGGCCAGCCAAAGTATTGGGATAAATGTCCTTATTCAACAGATAGTATAAACCATTTTACTCTTCACCCATCTCAATTGTTGTCTAGGAGGCAATGTTCTGAATCAGGTAAATGTCAGAGAAAAAAATGCAGCAGCGAATAGAATCGGCAAGGGCCTTTACTGAAATCAAATTAAAGGTGAAGGAAGGAACACATAAAACGTTTTTAAGTGTTATCCTCGTGGTCAGTTTTACATCACTAATGTGAGACACAGAGACTTTACTTCCATCAAGCAGTTTCATAAAACTAGAAAGCGAAATCTTCTTATGAAGATACAGAGAGGGGTCGCAGATCATGTGATATGTGGCCCGGGTATCCAATATCCAAATATTATTTTTGTTACAAGTAGAAGGGACAGAACAGAAATCAATACCAGTCATATTACCTATTTTGGATCGATCACCAATGGAATCAATTAGAGAAGAGATATGTTTAGCCGTTTGAGTAGAGGCAGCTGGGTCTTTAGGTTGAATCAGATTCATGAGTTGCCTGAACTGAGCTTTGGTTAAAGCAACTTTGTCATTCTTATTACCCTCGTGATCAGAAATGGTGGTGAAACTCGAATGGTTGGTCAAAAAAGCTGTCGTACCGAACTTACCATACAATTTGTAATTGAGAGGGAAACCATGAAGCTGACAATACTTATCAACAATGTGACCAGATTTATTATACTGAGTACAAACAGGCATTTCAGTGTTTCCAGCCTTAAAGCATTGTTGAATAGTGTGTCCTAAGACACGACAGTGAACACAGAAAGGCCTATCTTTCTTAGACACTGGATTATTTTTCACAGTGCTTTTAGAGTGATTAAAAACCCATTTTGTAAGCAAAGCCATCGTTTTTGAAGGATGAACAATAGACAATATATGGTGTTGTCGTTCTTGCTGTTAGCTAATAGAGAAGACTTTGTTGACAGAGGGAAGAGGATCCATCAATATAATCTGGTCTCTCACATTAGTATATGAATCATTGAGACCCATTAAGAATTGTATAACACAATCCTGTTGATATCGCTCGATGAGCACTTTGATTTTACCACAGTCACAATCTGGGAGAGGGTCGTATATAAGGAGCTCATCCCAGATTATTTTTAATTTATGATAATACAAACTTACCGAATCTTGCTCTTGTAAGAGATTTGCCAAGGATTTCTTGAGTTGAAAAATGTGTAGCCCATTTTGTTGGGTAAATCGGTTACGTAACTCCTTCCAAATTTCGAAAGCGTCATCCACAAAGACAACACTGGATTTAATAGATGGACTGACGGAGTTTTGAATCCAAAATACCACCATGTCATTGCATCATCCCCCGGCTTTAAAAAGGGGATTAGTGGAATCGAAGGGTTTAGGAACAGTACCTTCAATAAATGGAAGTTTGTTCTTCGCCTTCAAGGCTCAACGCATGATTTTGAACCAAGTCAAATAATTGTCGACTGTTAACAAATCGGTCACTAGGGCGACGGCCGGACTGTCACCGGCTTCCAATCGAAAAGGGTTGCATGGATCTGAAAGATTTTGAAATTGTAAAAGGTTTTGTGTGGATACAAGATCTGGGTGGTTGTTGTTGGATGTTTTTTCAAAAGTGTTGTGGTGGTGTGCTATATTTCTCTAATACCATGTAAGAAATCGTAAGGATCTTGGAGAAGATGAAGAGAAAAAAAGGAAGAAGATGACGAAAGGAAAGCTAAAGTTGGAAATGGCAAAAGCCTGCCAAACGAATTAATATTTCTGTTGGATTGTTGATTACAGTTTCACACACACAACTCAAGAGAGGGGGATTGAATATATAATAGCGTTATAACAATATACCCCAAAAATAAAAAAATACACAATCCTAAAATACAACCTACAATCCTAAAATATAATATGTCCAAAATAAAAAACTACATAAAATACAATATTAACATAATGAAAAACTACCTAAAATATAACATAATAAATATATACTACGTATTTTCTAATACTCAACAGAGGCCAAAGCGTGTTTTAATTCAAACTAACTAGAAAATTACGAGTTGGAGGGCTATGGTGGGATCACTCAAAATACTTTTAATTTTTAGATTAATATATTAAAACATCCTTTAATTTGTTTAAAGGTATTATCATAGAATACAATATTTATTTATTTGTTTATTTTATATAGTGTCATTAATTTGAAATTTTTATGTTATAATTTTTATATTTATTTAGGTGGACTAGGCCATTTTAAATATTAAGTCGTGATTAGTATAAATAAATACAATCTTAAATTAATGATTAAATGTTATTTTTTAAAGTTAATTTTAGGTAGTTTTTTGAATCTAGACCTGTTGGGCCCCAGTATAAAGGCCCACAAAAACACGGCCCAGAAGAAAGGCCCAAACGAGATGCCCAGAGATACTCCCACAAGCCAAGAAAATCAAACGGCCTGAGAGGCCCAAGACAGAGGCCAATGGCCCAAAGACCAAAACCACAGCAGAAGCCCAAGAAGTCCCGTCCGCTCATAAGGAAGCTTAAGGACAACGCTAGCGACATCCAAGTGCACAGACATGGAAAGGATCGGGAACTCTGGAAGCCCTGCTGAGTCTCAGAATCGCCCGAGAGGTCAAGAAGAGGCTCCCGGACTTTTCCCAGAAGATTCTCCAAGAACAGCCTCCTCTTATAAGCCCGCGAACTCACGAGGAGCTCCACTCAGGGACGAGAACTACCCTATGCTCGGTCAAGGATGCCAGTTAAGTGATTTTGTCGATTTCGAGAAACGCAGCAACCACCGGTCTCCATCTAAACAGAGCATGCCTGGTCAAATCAAGACTGACACACCTAGTCCTGTCAGCGGTGCTAGCCGCATGCCTTATCGCGCACGTCAGCAGCATTAATGAGGCCAGTGGGACACGGCACAGCATTTGGGCCATCCGATGGCTGCCACGCGTCTCCTCCCCAACGGCCTGACCTTTCCTATAAATATCCAGTAAAGTCCCTCTCTAAAGGGACCGGATTCTCTTTTCCCAAAATCAGCTCCAAAAAGAAGGCAAATGCCCACTTCCTTTCGGCCCTGAACTTCTCTCTTCCTTGCGAAACAGAACAGAAGAGTGGTAAAGCCTTCTAACGAGCGATCCCCCCCTAAAAAAAGAGATACAAATCAACAGACAAGGAAGGGATTAACCCCAACACTTGTCCTTTGTAAAGACTTCAACCCAAATAGTAAAAAACACTCGCCGCCCGAAGCGCCGTGGTTTTTCCTCCCCATTCAAGCAGAAGGTTTCGCGTAAAAGATCCGGTCTCAATCTTCCTCTCGTGTCAACACCACACACACTTGCCCATTTGCTTTCGAAAATCACGAATCCGACTAGACCAGCGGATCCGTAACGCAACAAGACCCGATAAAAATTATTGTATATTATTATATTCTGTTGTTCTTTAGTTTAATGGTTAACGTTTAATAGAAGGTTCGGGTTTATCGCTCGTCAAATGTGCATGTTTTGATCGATTTCTAACCATTGTTTATGATATAATATATTATTTATATATTTTTACTGATATATTTACGTAAAAATATACAAATAAATACGTATTATGTCACTGGATAATGTACTAAAGGCTAAAGTGTGTTTCTTAAATTTTTCTCGCAATTATTATTGGAAATAAGACAAAATAGATATTATTGGTTTAATTGATATAAAAATAGTACAGTTATTCAAAAATAGAATTTAAATTAAGGTTAAAATAATTATATAGAATATTGCGTGATGGTAGATGGCCGCAGGCCAACTGCGAAGTTTTATTTAAAAATAAAATTTCAATAATATTAAAAAAATGGGCCACGGCCAACGGGCTTATGGAACACTATGTGTTGATTTTTATTCAAAAATAAAATATTAATAAGGTCAAGATAATGATATAGGTTATTGTATGGTCATAAATGACAACTGACGTTGGTCGGTCAATACAGTGGTTGAATATTTAAACTGTATAATTTTATTAAAATATAAAATTATGATCATATTTAAATAACGATATAGGACATTAAATGATCGTATAAGGTAACGAATAATGGTCTGAGAGGCTAGCCTTGGAGGCCCGAAAACTTAGGCCCTCATCCTAAGAGGCCCAAAAAGATGTATTGGTTCGAGAGAGTGACTTAGCTTCGGAGACTCAAGGACTCTGTGAGAGACCAAAGTCTCTAATAAAGCCCCGAGGACATGACACTGAGAATATGACCCCAAATGTCCGCTGATGTGATAAATGCCAAAACCTTCATCAAGGACGCGGGCTTTGAAAATTCTCAAATAGTATGAGTGCAGAGAGGAAGCTCCGGACGGTTGAAGACGCCAACTCAGAAGGACGACGTTTGCAAAGGCATACGCACTTTTTGCAACATGCAATCTTTACAGGGAATGATGGGTTGCGGACCTAGCGTGATCACTATAGAAGTGATGTCTTATAGAGCCAGCCTGTATGCACGCAATCTATCTGACACGGCAAGATGAATTTGTAGAATTGTTGTAGGATCCATTGCAAATGTCACTTCCACATGGCTGCTCCACGTAGAAAGACTCAACCACTATATAAGTATTCATTGTGTGCCTAACAAAGGAGGAGGAGAAACCGATTCTTTGCACTTGTATTAACGTCCATAGATAGAGAAAAAGTAAGTTGCTTACACTACTAATTGAGAAAGCACTTGTACTTGTAAAAGTGGTCCTAAAGAGCCACTTTTACACTTCATTCTCCATACTTTTATTCTCAAACAATAGATTAGAAGAAGTATTCTTGGACTTAAAGTTTCATAATTTTTTCTTCTTATTTAGAAGAGAATTTTTCAGGTAAAAACTCTATGTTTTGCTATCTTTTTCTCTATTCCACCTACTTAAAATCTATATTTATGTTGCTCTACTTTTGAATCTTTGTCTGTACCAAAGCCAGGATCTGAGGATGTAACACTTATACATAATATATTTTCATTGCTTATTATTTGAGTTTTACATGCATGTGTTTTCATTTCTATTTTTTATAATTTTTATAAAAAATAATATCATTAGTTCATATATTTTAGAATTTAAATCAAATTTCTACAATTTTCTTACATGCATGTGTTAAATTTATAATTTAATGATTTTATATGTGATAAATTTTATATATATTGCTACAGTATGTGTTGGACTTTTAAATATATGTTTGCACGTTATAAAAATTTAATTAAAGTTCCTGCATGTCTACTAATAAAAATAAATTTGTTGTAGTAGCTTTAGGTTGCTAATTTTCTATATTATTGCTGATTTTTTTTTTACTACCTTGTTAATTTAGCATTTATATTTTGAAATTTATTATAATAAAAATTTTATAGAAAATATAAGTATTTGATGTTAATAATTTACAAGATTAAAAGAAAAAACTTTATAATTATGTTAAAAATCAAAAATATTTTCTTTAAAATGAAAAATTAAGAAATATAAAGAAATGTATAGACTTTTTATAAGAATAAGTATTGGATAATGGTATTAGTTTAGCGAGTAATATATTATGGCATGTCCTAATATATTATAATGATAATCAATGTTTAAACTTATCAACTGCAAGTAAAAAAGGCGTTTGGTTAAATCTATAGGGTTATATGACAGCTTATCTATGAGTTTTAAATAGCAGTGTAGAGCTTTTAGTTATGTAAAAATAAATATAACTCAAGTTTTGATTATTAACCCATTTTAGTCGATGAGATCCTATTGGTTTTTAATCTCTAAGAAAAATTATATTTCAACATGATTTGAAGACATAAATTGAATAAAAATATGATAAGAAAATTTAAAAAATTGAGAATATATATCGTTATGAAATTTTATAGTATTTTTCTGAAATCTGATGCATTGTTCCTTTTAAAATATTTTAAATATAAAATTTATATATTTAATTATAAAATTATATGCATTACTGAGCTTTCGACTCACTTCTTACTTTTGATTTACTAACCCTTTCATATGAAAAACTCAAATACTTATAGAACGAATAGGATTAAAATTTGAAACATACTATTGAATTAGAGTTAAGATTACGAGATATTTTATATTGTATTTCATTTTTTAGATAATAGTTAATATGTTTAAATTATTTAAATTGACGGTTTGTATAAATATGGAATAAATTACAATTTATCCGGTAACTTGTGGATGCAGTTTATGTTAATTATGGACCAGTAGAATCATGGAATGTTGGTCATCTCAAAGTATGATAGCATTAAAAATTTTAATTTCAACTGATTTGTGTACTCTAATTTTGTATATATTAGATATAATTTCTTATTTATGGTCTAACGTCATAGTTTGATTCACGCCAGAGTCATTTATTATTTTATTTTGGTTGGTCGTTGCATTGACATTATAAAATTTTTTTTTACTAATAAAAAATTAGTGACAAATATATTTTAATTACTATTAATAATCAATATATAAAATTTAGTGATAAAAATATAAATTTATCACTAATTATAAAAAATACATCCTAATATTAAAAAGTTTTTAAAATTTTTATAAATTATTATTTTAAAAAATTATATTTTTCAATAAAGTATACATAATTTATAAATTATTTATTAAATAATTATAAATTAAATATTTAGAAAAACTTATCTCGAGCATTCAACCAAATCGCTCTCTCTCTTTCACCTCACTCCTCTCTCTTTCATGCTTCTTCCTCCATATCCCTAAATTACAGACTTTGCGCTTCTCTTCCATGCTCTTCGCAATCGACAAATTTCTCCCTTCTCTCGCGTGCAATCATCCGTTTAGCTTCGCAAATGATGAATCACTCACCAAATCGATGCTTACTATCTCACGGAGCTTTCCTTTAGGTATCTCTCGTTCCTCTCTATCTCTCTGGTTCACAATATTTTGAATTGATACTTTGATTTTGATTATAAATATATTTTGTTTTGATTTTGTACTGAAATAGAATAGATCTGACAGATTTTGATATTTTCTCATTATCTCACGGTGTCTTTATCGTCATCGTCTTCTTCCGTTCTGTTGTTTTTCTTTTATTTTTTCTCCCCTCTTATTTTGAATCTGTTATTCAAGCTTCTAGTTGACAAAAAGTCATAACTGAAATCCGAATCGGAGTCGCCATTGTTCTCTGGTCTCTATTAGAGGTATAGTGTCACTTTTGAGCTATATTAGTTGTTTTGTGGCTATTGAGAATTTATACTGATAATTTCCGCGTCTTTGCCGAGATTTGATAGGAATTTCAGTAGTTTCCTTTTCTATTGTATAAATAAGGCACCACCATCCGTCTTTGAAAAAAAAAAAAAAAAAAGCAAATAAATTGTGAATAACTGAATTTGCTATCAATGTCATTATGTAGAAATCAAGCCATTTCTTATGCCGTTAATTATTTTCTTGAAGCTGGAAACAGCTTTCTACTTTAATTATTCTTCACATTGGTTCTGTGGTTATTTCTGTTCACGTATATTCTATTTTTACCCGATTTATCAATTCAGGTGTATGGACGGCTTAAGAATTGCAAAAATTATTCCGACATTTGTGCAATTTAGAAATTTCTTAGTTTTTACAGGTTTGGTTTGAGAAATTTAGAAATTTGACCAGGTGCTAGATTCTCTGAATATGTAACTGTCATTTTCAGCAAGTTTAGTACTTCCCGTTCTGTCAAACGGGTTGATTGCTGTTGAATTCTATGACTTGATTGGCATGCTATTTATAGGTTTGTGAGGCAGGCTGATACGTGCTCCATGGCCAAATCGTGATAACTCCGGTGAGAAGGTGAGGGTGCTGAGGGGAGGGGATTTCTGGCGGAGGAGAGCAGCAGGAGAAACAAAGAAGAGAAGGGAAAGGAGATGCAAACGAAGGACAGGAAGAGAGTGAGAAGCAGAAAAGGGGGGGCAGGGGTGACGAGAGAGAGAGAGAGAGAATAAGAGAGTAAAATAGCGAAAACAATCTTCTCTCCTATTACCGTGAACGGTACCGCCTTTATATAATAATGGGTCTAGTGGATTAACAACAAAACAGAAGTAGCAAAACAATACCCCAAAATCAGTAACAGAATATGTGAAGCGTAAAACAGATTGTGCTGCAAGTAAGTAAATGTGCTGGCCGGTCCTTGTGGCAGCAGTTTGAGGATGACGTTCCATTGCCAGAGGTGGATTGTTAATGCCGAGATCGTCTGCATCCGTTGGAGGCCGAGGTGCCAAAGGTGAATTACTGGGTCCTGTACATTCAGTGAGTAGGCTTTAGAGAATATATCGATGAGTACGTAACATTACCGTCCCGATTAAAACAACCTTGTCCTCAAGGTTGAACAGGAGAAGGTCCGGACAAGATTCAGCCACTGCTTCCCAAGTGTTGTCTAGAGCCAAACCCGTCCAACCCTCAGTAACATACGCTGAGGTGCTAATCAAAAGGGATGCAGAAATCGTCACGAACACTGCACTGATGCATTCATACGTCCTCACCAGCAGCCATGCCAACACCCATCCAAATTCATAATTTCCACCAACCCAGATTGGGTGAATGCATGTGTTTATCTGTATTCCAACACTAGCGCTCAGACCTCCATGCTTCATGCTGGGTTTAGGGTGTTCCAGAGAAATAGAAACAGTAAGGGACCACGATCTGGGCCCAGGTCCAGCACAAGCAACCTTCCAACCAGCTCTGATACTGATATCAAAAGGTCCAACCGATCCAATCAAACCATTGTTCCCCATAATCTTCCAGAATTTCCACAAGAAACTGAAGAGACAGCCTTTAACACCTTATAAATGTCACCTTGCTTGGGAAATGTGTCATCAGATGGGTGTTGGGTAGCTGAATAGACAGACAAATATGTTGCTGTTTGACAAATCTCAGCAGCTGGTTTTGGGACATCAATCAAGCAGTGAATGAATTCACACTGACCCTTGCTGAGCTGGTGCACAAGATCCCATCCCATTGCAAGTGAGTATAGATAGCTGCTATCATGGCCACAATTCATCAACATAGCAAATCTCCTGAGAGCATTCCTGAGCTCCTGCTTTGAAGGTCTTGGGTAGTTCTTCACATCATTAATTTGAAGAGTGAATGTAACACCGTCAGGTTGAAAATCCAGCTCTCTGATTCATTGTTCCATGAGCAGAAATTGCCATCTCAAGAGCTAGTCGTGTTTCTCCTCTGTCCCAAAGGTTTTCTGGAAAAGTTCTTTATTCCCTAACCAACCAAACATGTTGTAGCAAACTAGATGACCTGCCCGATCCTTGCCATTCAATGGTGCAGCAGAGGACAGATTGGTGCCAACACTAGCAACCTCTCCCATGTTATCCCAGGCAGCTGCTGCTGCAACACCCCCCAATCCTGTTAACAAGGCTTTCAGCCCAGAGTTTGCAGCTGGCCATGGGCAACTACCACATCTGTGAGCTGCTGGTGGTACTTGTCCTTCATCCACCAATTTGTCTAATTCCTCCTCCAGCTGCTCGAATTTGGCAACATAAGTCGACAACTCAATAACTCCAGCAATTGTTGAAACTGCTTGATGTTGCATTGCTGTCTGCTGGATTTCAACAACCCTGAAGTTGAGTAGTTTGGGCCTTGTGAGATGTTCGGTTAGTGAATTAGGGCCCAGGTTGGGTCTACTCAATTGTGTCCCACGTTTGTCCCTCCATGGAGGAATTGATCTTGCTTCTATGAGCTGGAATGTGTCGAGGTGTAGAAGTTTAGACGGAGAGTTACCCTCAGTAGAAGCTGCCCTTGGTGCCATCGTCTGCCCGGAGCCATTCGTAGTGGCTATCACACATGAGACCTGGCAGAGTGGTTGAAACTTCCCAGACACATTTGAAGGGGCTGAAATGAATGAATTGATTGGTGAGCTTTGCATAGGCTGTGTAGTTGCAGTCATTGTTCAGTTCCAGACCCACTGTCAGGAGGCGGTGAAGATGTTTGTAAAGTTGTCACAACTTTGACGAGGATGATGGAATCCGAGGAAGGGACGGTCCAGATACCATATAAGTTATAATGTTTGGCTCGGCTTTGATTTGCACGAGGAATGTTTCAACGAGACATGGTTGCTTCATTCATCATAGATCCATGGACTGGAGATAAAGAAGTTGTAGGCCCCTGAACCTTGATGGAAGGACCCAGTGCTCGGGGTTCCGCCGAGAATCGTCCAGTTCTCGAACTGGTTGTATAGGAGCGGGAGCATGAGTGTTTGTCAAGAAAAGCAATTATAGAGGTCTTGGAGGTACCCAAGGATGAAGGCAGGAAACGCACACCTTGCTAGCTCGGGGAAGTGATGGAGAACCAGTTCGCAAACAAATCCGTTGGGGATTCATTGTCGTTAACGAGAAGCTGGCCACATTCTCTATTCGAGACCAAATCCGCCGGATTCGAGTTCACAATCGGCAGATCGAGCGGAAGGCTGTGAGGAGAAGAGAAACTTTGCAGAGTTGTGGTGAAAGGTGGTTTAGTAGATTTGGGATCTATCGATGTGTGTGGTATTAGGGGTAATATGTGAGTCTTAAATGATGGTGGAGTTGAAAATAAAGAAGAATGTACAGTCAGCAAAGGTAGCCGGTCAATGCGGTTGGTGCAGGAGTGCCGAATTTGTTCTGTGGTGGGAACTGAAGTGGCGAGTTGTGGTACATGTGGTGGTACGGAACTAGCAAAGGAAGTAGTGTCGGGTTGGTGAAGGTAAAGCTGAAGATCGATTGTGGCGCCCGGTGGTGATAGTGGCTTGTTGGGTAAGGCGTGGGCTGGAGTTTGCGGTTGCGATTACAGAAGCGGTGGTGGAGGATAAACAGTAATAGAGGAAGGGATTGCAGGTTGGGGAAAGGGAAGATGTGGAGCAATTGGAACCGAAAGAAGGGAAGCAATAGTAGAAGAAATGGTCGAAAACGACCGGTTAGACTATTGCTTGAATTGGAGCGATTAGCTGATTTGAGTGATGGAAATTTTGTCTTGTGGGTTGAAACGCGGTGGACATGGTGGCGCCTAATTTGTGGGAGGTCCTTCATCGCATTGGCGATTCGGCGATGGCCAAGTGCGTCGAGTGCTCGTCCTTCGATCTCCTCCGCTTTTGTCTCAACGAGCACCATTTGATACGTGCTCCATGGCCAAATCGTGATAACTCCAGTGAGAAGGTGAGGGTGCTGAGGGGAGGGGAGTTCTGGCGGAGGAGAGCAGCAGGAGAAACAGAGAAGAGAAGGGAAAGGAGATGCAAACGAAGGACAGGAAGAGAGTGAGAAGCAGAAAACCGGGGGGGGGGAGAGAGAGAGAGTAAAATAGCGAAAACAATCTTCTCTCCTATTATCGTGAACAATACCGCCTTTATATAATAATGGGCCTAGTGGATTAACAACAAAACAGAAGCAGGGAAACAATGCCCCAAAATCAGTAACAGAATATGTGAAGCGTAAAACAGAACGTGCTGGGAGTAAGTAAATGTGCTGGCCGGTCCTTATAGCAGCAGTTTGAGGATGACGTGCCATCACCAAAGGTGGATTGTTAATGCCGAGATCGTCTGCATCCGTTGGCAGCCGAGGTGCCAAAGGTGAATTATTGGGTCCTGTACATTCAGTGAGTAGGTTTTGGAGAATATATCGACGAGTATGTAACACAGGCCAAGTTAGTTTGGTCTGCTAGTACAATCTACTGGAGAATTGTTTAAACTTTTCTGTTAACAAGACTTGAGTTTTATATCAAGTAAGCCTAATGCCTGTTACATGGATAAATAGCACTGAATATAAGAAATGGGAGCTGTGACAGCCTACTTGATGATTGAATTCTCCTCTACAAATCTTTGATTTGTTGGTTTCCTTGTGGTAAATGGGGCAGAGTAGGCACTGACGAACATAATATGGAAATAGTTTTCAAACACGTTGGCTTTCTGTTGTCATGTGGTCTATATCAAATAGCTATGATGGAGTGCATTACCTCATTTTATGAATAAGGCCAGACTATTATTTTCATCCCTTCTATAGGGGAAAACCTCAATATAATTTCTTAATGTTGGATGCCTTCCTGCTGTTTCTCTTTTTCTGGTCCTTTTCTATTTTATAATGACAATATGTGTTAGAAGAAGAAAAAGCAGCATCATGCAACTTTTTGAGCTGTGCATCCCTTTTATAGTTAATGCTTCCTTTCCTACTTGCATCAAATTATTCTAATATAAATATAAATTGTTTTTACTTGGCATGTGGTGTACAAATTGAAGTATTTTGCCAGAACTCAGTTTTTTCATGACGTGATTGTTTGGGAACCATCTCTGTATCTTAATGTAAATAATTTATCATTCGGCAATGTGCTTCCATATGAAAACTAGTTTTAATGTTAAACTCATTGTTTAAAGTTAATATTTATCACTGTCATGCCTTGACTATTCTTCTCCTCTCCCAACTCTCTATGTATTCAAAATTTCCAAAGGGACACGGATGTGGAGAAGAGGAGTTGATCCTGATGGTTATGTTGCTAATTTTGTTGAAACTGAGCAAGTTCTGTAGTTGAAGGGCTTTACTGCATCATTTGTTCAGGTAAAATGCAATACAGTATGCAGTATTCTCAGCTTGACTTACTGTCTCAATCTCGTATCTCATGCAATACTATACTGTGAAAATTCTGGAGAAGAGTTGTCTTATGAATTTCAATCTCATTATTGAGCAGGTACACAAACTTAGCTTCAGCTCTCCCATACTTGATCGATCGTACACAAACTTAGTAGTGAATAAGAGTTTCATTGTAGGGATCCAATGTTACTATTTTTGGCTTGGGCATCGTAGGCCTTGCAGTATGTGTTTGTCATGTCCTACTATTTTATTTTACATGATTATAATACTGTTTAATTACAAATCAATTGGCTGTATATTGACAGATTGCAGAAGGTGCTAAAGCTGCTGGTGCTTCACACATAATTGGTATAGATATTGACAAAAAAAAGGTTTAATAGAACTGCATGTTTAGTTTTTCTATCAATGTTGTCAATATTATATAGTTGTTACATGACATTATTTGCAACACCTGTTGCACTAGTTTGTACACCCTTTCTATGCTTCAAAAGTATAATTACTTGGACATAAATTAGGATTAAAATATATAAAATTACTTTTATAGTAGTTGCTAATTAATACCATGGATATGTGGCTTTGTGTAATGGCCAATCAATACGTAACCGATCCTTGTCTTATGTGTTTAGCCAATTATAAGTATCATTTGGATTGATTTACTGTCACCCGATAAAGTTAAAGTATAGTGGAACAATATAAAATTTTTTGCTGTTACTATAATAAAAGAATATGCCGGCAACTTTGCAGATATTGTGATAATCAACTTGTATACTGCTAATGCTGGAGCACTGCCGTATTGTTACTGCAATGAGAAAATAATAATAAAATATGTAAATTTCAATACTTGCTGTGACAGAACTATTATACCTGAGTAACTTCTATTACTGTGATAAATAGTTGCTGTAATAATAATAGAACATATGACTTCTTCTGCTCCCTAAATTAGATATTTCACATATATTTCAAGTGAAAAAAAAGGTTGGGTGTGAGTTTGATTCTTTTGAACTCATCCCCTAATCATATTTGTATCAAATTTTCGCCCTCTATTTGTCATTTTCCCTTTAATTGAGGCCTGTGAAGCTTCCCTGAGGAGTTTTATATGGTGCGTTTAGCATATTTCTCATAATTGATGCAAATTCTATATAGATTGGTAAATGAGTAAGAGAAAATGTAACAATACTGCCTACACTTATTTTCTTTTCATGGTGTGCTCCAATTTATATTTTCTTTTCATTTACTCAATATTAGCTTTTTTTAAAGGATATCTATGCAGATAAATTGGAGAAAGGAGCTGTCACAAAGTCTAGTTGTTCTGGCTTTGAGAAAACTACTTTATTAATATATAGTTATCAATATAGATGCATTTAAATAATGGGCTTTCTATTTTATCATAGATATTGAGACAAATGAGTGCCTGGTTATCGATGGTGGTTGTTGGCAAAATCAAGCATCTAACATTACTGCGTGTAAGGTACTTATCCCTTGTTAATTTTTTTTAATGCATTTACAGCTGTGGGAGTTTCATTTTCCCAATGCTACTGGCCTTATCCCTTTCCCGTTATAGGATGCTAGGAAGCTTGATCATGCTACTGTCAGGGTTGTCTTAACTCAGAAACAAAAGTTAAAAGGGGCTTGGGAATGAAAACATTGCGTCAGACAATGGCCGATAATGGAGACAGTAGAGAATAAGAGTTTAGTAACAAAGAACTTAATGCAGAGTTGCTAGAAAAATAGTATCTTGACTATCTTTTTCGACAAGATAGAAAGTGACAACTCAATAATGTGTATTAGCGGAAAGCAGCCGGAAATAATCTCTTGGTTGGGCAACTACTCCACATGTGAAATTTCACGTACCTAGCAAACAATAACAGCCGTGGATATTAGTTTGGTTAGTCTCCTACATCAAACAAAAACAGGACGCTACCCTTTTGTATTTTATTGGTTCTAGTTGACTCTAGGATCCAACATTCTTGCGTAATCTCAATTGAAAATTTTGTTTGCTCATATGATATTGTTGGGACAATGCTCAATTGTATGCTTATATGCACTCAATGGTTCCTTTCGTGAGAGGGCTATGAAAAGAGTGGTATTAAAAGATAATATTTAGCCATGATGCAATATTTTTTATTCAGCTTGTGTTTTTCCCCTTAAAGAACCTCTTCAAGAGGCCAAAAAGAATACAGGAAGATCTTTAGATTAACAAAAATATGTTATTTCTCCCTTTTCTTTTTTTCTTTTTTGTTTGATTATGCATGGCTCTATTCAAACTTCTAATTTTAGTTCTAATTTTTTTATTATCCATGGCTATGTTCATCATGTACTAGTACTGCCTGCTTGCAGACACAAATATCTTACGTTTGATTATGAGAAAAACGAGTCCAAGTTACTTTTTTTTCCACCTCTTGGGGAATAAGAAAAGTTGATATCCCAAACATTATTCATATATTGCAGAAAATTTGTTACCGTAATTTGAGTTTGTAATCTCCAGATCTAGAGTTATCATTATATCGTAATAGTTTGTGGTATTTTTGATTCGGTTCTACAAATGAAAACTAAGCATTAAACATACTGTCTTTGAGTATTTGTATGCAATATACATACATCGATTGACAAAAATATTAGCCTCAAACTTGATGTTGGTTTGATATTCATAGTCAGATGTATTAATTGTTCTTATTTTGGTTGAAAAAAATTAAGATGATTTTGTATGTAATTGCTATTGTCTCATCAATTGTGTGATTATCTTATTACCCATTGCAGCTGAACACCCAAAGAAATAAAAGATTAAGTCAGATGTAATTTTGTTCTATTGTATAAATATTATTTGTTTATTTTTTATCAATATAGATTTAATATGTGTGTTAAAATTTTATCCACTAAAGTATATGATTTAGAAGTAAAATTGTATACTTTTTGTGATAATTATTTACCATTAAGTATATTATTTAATGACAAACTAAAAATATATTTTAGTGATAAAATTATTTTATCATTATAGAATATTATTAGTGATAAGTTATTTCTTGTCACTAAAAAATATTTTAGTGATAAAGTAAAAATTTATTGGTAAAAATAAAGTAATGAACTTTTAGTGACGACCTAGTTACGAATTTATATTTTGTTACTAAATTTTTTAGTGACAAACTTATAACTAATTGTGACGAATTTTTTTATCACTAAAGATCAAAATTATTGTAGTAATGTGAAGTTTATGTTCACGTTTTATTGAATGGTTAATTAGTTCATTACAAATGTTAATAATTGTTATTGACAAGATCAGAATTTGAGACATAAATATTTTTATTTTTTTATGTATCTTTTTTTGTGGGATTCTAGATGTGTTGGGATGGTAAATATTTAATAGTTGTTCACTTGGATTGTAGTAATAGTACTTGGATTGAATAAATAAATAACTCAATGATATATTGTAAATAGCTAAAATGTCTTTTCCAAATTTTTTTCCGAACTATTATTGAAATAAGACAATATAAATATTTTAGGTTTAATTGACATAAAAATTAATACATTTATTTAAAAATAAAATTTTAATATTGCTAAAATAATAATATAGATATCGCATGATCATCGACGGTGGTAAACATTGGCACGCCAACACGGTCTTTGAAAGCCAACGATGTAATTATTGAAAAATAAAATTATAATAATGTTAAAAAATTTGGCGCGGCCAATGGCCTTGATGGACACCATGTGTGGATTTTTATTTAAAAATAAAATTTTAATAAAATAATTTAATAGGTTACTCATGGCGGCGAACATTGGCCAGCCAAAGCAGTGGTGGAAGGACAACCTACCCTTGCCACACGAGCAGCTTCAGGATTCACACGCCTGAGTTGACGGTCAACGTGAAAAATTCCGAGCTATAATTAATTCCACATCTGCCACGTCAGGTTTCATACTACGTGGACTTAAAAATTGATAAACTTATATTTATCTGTGCTTTTAATTTATTATCTAAATTCTGATTTTAATTATTTTATATGAATATTGAAATTATTTTTTTATAAATATTGAAGTTAGGTCTTTCTAATCAATTTATGTTGGTTAAAGTGGCTTTTATTTTTTTTTAATATTTGATAAATTATTTAAAAATATAATAATTTGGAAGCTCCAGCCATCTGTTAAAAATATATTTCACATGATATATGAATTATTATTTTATTAAATTGATTAAATAATTCTGTTAGTTTATATATATAATAAAGAGAAATTTTTTAAAAAATACGTCCATTCAAAACATATTTTTTAATAAAAAGAATATATTATTTTTTAATAGATATGTCATTTATTAAATAGATATGTCCCTTTGTGATATACCTGTGGGGCGAATGTATATTATTCTTAACTTTATGTTTGTTCATAACGTATTTCTTGGACGAAAGAATAAGCATTTTAGTAATTTAGGAATGGTAATCTTTCCCTCTATAAAGGACGTCATTGGCCATTATTTTAGGGACACACATAATATTAGTTTTAACTTTATAAATCATAAGGAGAAGAGAGAGAAATATCTCTCGGTTTTTCAAGACAAGAACAATTATAGTTGTGCATAAAAATTTATCGATTATGGATCCAGATACGTATATTTCTTCTTTATACTTGAATGATTAATGAAGAAAATATAATAATTAAGATCCTGTAATTTAAAATATTATCTTATTAAAATTTTCTTACATATGCTATCAGGAACTTGGTTCTAATAATTGTATTTTCTTCAATTATACGTATTCTGTTTTTCAAAATTAAAATAAATGAAAGATGAAAAACAGTGGTGCCAAACATGTTTTCATTCATGGCGTCAAGCATCTGCCCTGTTGGTCACTCAAACCCTTCACCTGCCATTCTAAATCTAATCATACGTTCCCGATCAATGTATATGTAGATCAAATTAGGCGTCATAACCATACATGGCCATTTCATCAGTTTGCACCAAACAACAAACCGTTTGCCACTGTTCACTGTGTTGGATATCACTCCTATAAAGAAGTTTCAGTCAACATCATTGACCGGATGGGCCAGTTAATATCGTTGTAGGTTAGGCGGTCATGATTAATATGGTTGGCCATTTGAAAGTTCAATTAATCGTTTTGACTAAGGGTTCCGAACAACAAGAAAGACGGTCGATAGGATGTTGATCGGTTAAATGGGAAGACGGTCAACAAAGTTTGATTTATGCATAATTATTCTTGTTTTCTAAAATGGGGTATGTTGACCTGCTTGTTTAGATAATCTTGGAAACTCAAGACAAAGATTTGTTCTTTATTATGATGCACCAATTGCTAGTTTGATGCATGCTTCTTGGAAACCGTGCACCAACCATGGAGCAAGATGTGGTAGTCCAGCTACTGCTAAGTCTTATGTATATTTTTATATATATGTGTATATAAGCAGGTAGGTTATGTACGGCTGTAGAACGAAGTAGAGTGTGAGTGTGTGAGAATAAGAAGGAAAAATGAATGAGATTGCCCAAGCGTCCAGTGCATTTTATTTTTATCTCTATCTCATACATGCTTTACCGAAAGTAAGTGATTTTTCCCTTAATTCATGTTGTTTTTTACGTAAAATCGGTTATCAATATTTTTACTTTCATTTCTTCTCTTCGATTCCTTTGTACCTGTGTTGGTAGGCCGCCCTATTTCCGGCCAACACACTGCCATCCATAATCCCTTCCGCCATTATTCAACGTTATATTTAAAAAAAAAAAAAAGGATTTTGGAGAACAGAAAAAATGGTGCAAAATTAAATTGTTTTCATTTCAGAGTGGCGTGAACGGCAGAACCCGCCACCATTTGCTGATAGTATGGTTGTTTTCCATCAACCCATCGCTGTTTTGTTGCTGGCCGACATGAACAGTTGCCCGATTTTGCGCCAAAATTTGACGCAAAAGTGTTGTCGATTTTTGTTGTTTGAAATCGGTCGACACTGGAAGAAATCGGACCATCCTTCATTGCGACGTTTATCGGCGGTGGTCGATTTGACGCCGATTGTCTGCAATGTTAGACAGCAGTGGGAAAACTAAAGGGAAAGTATTCAGAGGCGAGAGATGGCAGAAAAAGAAGATAAATAGGGAAAAGAAATATAAAATTATTATATTTATTGGATGAAGGCGCGGAAAAGATGTGGCCAACGAATGAGGCGGAGACACTCTCGCGAGTGGAAAAGATCGAGATGGCCCAAGTAAGAGCGAGGGCCGAGAGTCAAGCCATGGCCCGACCGATCGGCGAGAAAGAAACACTCGGACTTTTCCCAAGGCCACCAGAGGCTACCGCTTCATCTCACGAGTCCATGACCCACAAGGAAAACCATAAGCTGAACGAGAACCGCCCGTTCATGGCGTAGCTTACTACGGCGGTTTCAAGAAAGCTGAAGAAAAGAGAGAAATGTCTCAACAAGACGCCTAGTCAAATCAATGTTGATATCCAGATCCTGTACACCTGACACACTCAGGAGCTGCAGCGGCGCCGTCCGCGTGCCACTCCCCACACGTCAGCTGCATTAAAGGAAGTTGGTGGACCAGCTCCTCAACCGCCGGATGGACGCCACGTGTCTACTCCCTGCCTCGGTTTCCACTATAAATACTCAACAAGACCCCAATCCAAGGAAGAGCATTCCCGACATCGCAACTCTCTCCGTCCCAGACACAGTAGGACTCTCTCTACACACTCAACTCCTCAAAGAAGAGTAAAAGACTCTTTGAGCATAGCTTCCTTAGGAGAGAAACACAAAACGTGAGACAGGGGAAGGGATTAACCCTCACAACTGAACTTTGTAAAATCTCCAACCCATATAGTGAAGCTCTTTTCAGGCCCTGAGCCTCGTGGTTTTTCCTCCCATTCAAGAGGAGGCTTTCCACGTAAAACATCCGATCTCGCCTTCATCTCGTGTCCAACACCTCGTTCACTAATTGTATTAAACCACGGATCGGACGGGGACGCACTTGCATCTCTCGCCGTGTTGGACCCCTTGGATCCAACACCCGATCAACGAGCCTTCGAGAGATCCGGCTGACCTCGCCTGACCTTTGCATCTCTCGAAAGGGGCAAACATTAGCGCCGTCTCGTAGGAAGGAAAAACAAAAACTCACGACTTCCCACTCTCCAACAAAGAAGCAACGCCCCAAGGATGTTCACCAGACAAGGCAAGACGTCCACCGGGGGGAGAAGAATGCCACAACGAATGTCTCCGTTCATTAAAAGCGGCAGGGTGCGGGCAAATCGGGCGCAGTAAGGTGGACACCCACAAAGAGCCGGCCCGCAACCTCCAGAAGGCGGGGCGAACACTCTAGAGCCCACGCTCGAAAGCCCGCACTAGACGGCGCTCAAGACAGCGGTCGGGCGTGGCTGAGCCGAGGGATTACCTCAACGAGAAAGAAGTCCATGAGTCCGGCCCCATCAAGGAGGGGACTCAAGAGGCTCGAAGAAGACTGTCTTTGGACCCAAGGCCTGGTAACTCAGCTTAACCGGAAGACCCCTTGCCCCGAGGACAGGGGAAGGAAGGAGAAGGGCGAGCGCCCACCCAAGACCCAACCACCGTCCGGCACGATAAGCCCGAGCGGATGGTCCTCGGGGGAGAAAAACACTGTGCCCATGGCCTTCACCGACTCCCTCACCAACATCCCGAGGCGGATCGGGAACGAAGTTCATAAGATGGTCAAGGCGTTGAGGAACCCAGAGAGGAGGTGACCAATGGGAATACTTGCCATTACCATGGAAGCCGCAATGCCACGAAGAACGCAAAAAGCTGTGCGAAAATCAGTGGGGGCAATGGAAGGATATCTCCACCACTTCAAGACCGGGCGCGGCCCCGAGAGCAGGGAAGCGGCCGATCACGCCGCTCGAGGGGCAAGGCCATCATGGACGTGCGCTAAAAAAATAAAAAAAGAGGAGAAAAACAAAATCCTTGGGAACCACTCAATGTAAGAAAATGTGCATTAATAAAAGTGCATTTGTTAACTGCAACGCGTTTCCATACTCTCTCCTCAATCGTCGCTAGACTAAGGCGCGCCCCCGAGCAGCAGAAGCGGCCAAGAACTGGCATTCAACAAACAAAAACAAGCCCGGAGCCCTTGAGGTCATAACAAAAACTCATTCATGACCGAGCGGTCCCGTGCCCGGGCCCTTGAGGTCATAACAAAAGACTGCGGACCAAGGCGGTGTGGTCGGACCCCGCAGGTCAAAACTCGAAACTCAACCGTGACCAAATGGTTCTAGAGGCCAGACGACGAAAATAAAGCCAAAAGGGGTAAGAGCTAGAAGTCCTTGAAAGGATTGCAAGCCCAAGTCCAAAAAGGGCAAAGGGACAAACACCTGAAGGGAGCTAGGCGGCGTGTGACGCCCCGGAAAAAAGAAAAAGAAAAAACACACGAACATACGTACAAGACACAAAAGGAACGTCCAAAGCTTTAAAGCGAAAAGGACGAGGTCTTATTCACAAAAAATGATTTTCTGTACAAGTATGGCAAAACAAAAAACAAAACGAAGAAAAAGGAGGCAGCATGTCAAGGGAGTGCCGCTCGGTCTCCTCCTCTCTGGGCCCCATGGGCTCCCGAAGATCCCGTCTGCTCCACTGGAACGGCCTCCTCGGGCGTAAGAGGTTTATCGCCCGCCCGAGGAGGCTGTGGAAAGGCCTACCGTCAACGCCGTATAAGTCCTCCGCGCTCAAGGCACCGGCATTCCTAGGATCAAGGACGGAGGAACCGCATGACGGATCATCGCGCCACTCGGCGACACATGCGAACACTGGTCCCGGGAACTTGGCCCAAAGACAGGAGCCATCTCGGCACCAACATACGCCCTCAACCTCTCCTCCCGGCGAAGGATCCGTTCTGAAGGAGGCTCCGCCGAAGCCGCAGATCCTCGCCCGGTACCCTCCAGTGGAAGCGATCTTCTCCTTAGCCTAGCTCCACTTCCGCCGATGTGCGGCCTCCCGAGGGAGGACCTCATTTGTTGGGATCGGCAATCACTCCCACTAGTCCGTTAAGATCAAACTCTGGAGCTCCAAGAAAAATTCATCAAAATAGGAACGGTGAAAAGCAAGGGAAGAGAGGAAACGGCTACCTTAAACAAGAGGGTCGTCTCCTACGCGCGATCCACATGGGACTCGGACTCCTGGCTGCTCCTAAGCCCCGCAGGCGCCCGCCTCGACATGCACTTCGCCGAACGGGGCAGGAAAGAGTCCGCCTCGAAATCGGCACCCGGGAAACTGCAACCGCTCGGCCTACCAACCACAACAGGGGCGCTGAGAGGAAGGAAGGCGCAAACTCGCTAACACTCAAATCCACGACCTCCACCATCTCTCGGATCATTTCAGCCCGACACTCCCTCTCAAAATCCCTCACGGTACTCCCGCCTCCTATGTCCTCGGGAAGGGTGATCAACCCCGCCCGAGACGTCACCAGGCAAAGCAACGGGAGCGCCGGGAACAAGATCATCACTGGGGGGTTGGACGTCCGAGGACCGCGCGCTCCGGGCAAGAATCCCCGTGGGTGTAATAGGGAGATTACCAGTGGCAGTGAAGGCGAGACCGCCAGATCCCGAAGGCCTCGGAAGAGAGGCTCCAGTCCTCACCCTCTTGATCAGAGGAACATCATCATCATCCTCATCATCGCAGGAGGTCTGGGCCCCAGGAAGCTCTTTGATCCGCGCGACAGCTCTTGAGGGCTCGACCGAGATATTAGCAGTGGAAGTGAAGGCGAGACCCCCAAGCCTCGAGAACTTAGAAAAAGAGCCAGTCCCCGACCTCGTGAGCAGAGAAAGCACGTCATCATCGCTCACGCCCTCATTATCAAAATCCTCATCATCACTCGAGGAGCGCTGTGCAGCTGGGTCCCCAATCCTCGGCCTCTCCTTTACGAAGGAGGCTGGATCGGGAGCCTCGTCATGGCCCCCACTGGCCTTTAAACGGCCGGCCGGATGTTGTACTTATTCAAATGGAAGCTCCACAGCATTAGCCAACACTAAGTCTGTGTATCTCTTCACTTCCTCCCGGTCCTCTCTTGAAGGGTCCGAGCAATACTGGCTAGCCACCTTCCCCCACGTAGTAGGGATGACCCAGCGCTCGTAAACGCCGAGAAAGAAGAACTTGTCCTTCCACCGCCTCGTGGAATCCGGGTTGCCACCACACAGCAAAGAAAATTTCGGGCGGGGAGTCATTTCGATCCAGTCAAGGTTCTGCGTAAAGCGAAACATCACCTTGACCGTAAGGGCATTCAAGAGCTTCTCATGACACCGGAAGAAGACGCACAATGACACCAGATACCTCATCGTGTTTTGGCGAGAGGCACGCCGAGCGCCTCATAATGTCATAGAGCTCCACCGAAATGGAAAACCGTAACCCGCCTTTGAGGTGGGCCTCATAAACGTGATAAAGCCATCCGAGGGTACAACGCCATATCATGCGGCTCGGTGGATCATCATGGCCATAGACTTTGTGGATTTGACATCGAGCTCGGATCTCGGTGAGCTTGTCAAGCGTCAAGAAGGATGTCTCTCACTTGCGCCATAAAAACCAAAGAGCAAAAGAGAAGACGAAGCTCGAACGAGGAAGAAGACGAAAAAAAGCGCCAAGATGAAAAATCAGGGCAATGGGACGTTTAAATAAACCCAGAGTCATTACCCTTGCCACGCGTCGACGGGCCATTCGTAAGTCGGGGTGATCTCTCCTTCCCTGGGCGCCTAATAGCGTCACATCGAGAGAGGATACGACATTTAATGTTCCACAGAAAAAAAGTGAAACGGCGGCCCAGAAGAGGTCCGAGGACAACCTCCCACAAAAATTCCGCGTGACATGCGCTCTCGGACGACCGACACCTTGAGGGCGGGCGACTTCATGCCAAACGACCGAGAACTTCTGGGTCCTTTGGCATGGGGGCTATGTGGGCCCCATGAAGGCCCATGAGCGCTGAGACACTCTCACGAGTGGAAAAGATTGGCCCAAGTAAGAGGCCCGAGGGCCGAGAGCCCAAGAAGTTTCCAGAATCGACCGACAAAGAAACACTCGGACTTTTGCGCTTCATCTCACGAGTCCACCAAACCCCACAAGGAAAAATAATCGAACGAGAACCGCCCGTTCATGAATGCCGGCTAGCCTATTTCGCTTCGGTTTCAAGAAAGCCTCGCAACCACTGGCCTCAACAGTAAGACGCCTAGTCAAATCAAGGTCGATATCCAGATACCGTACACCGACACACTCGGGAGCTGCGGCAAAGCGCCGTCTGCGTGCCACTCCCCACCGTCAGCTGCATTAAAGGAAGTTGGTGGACCAGCTCCTCAACCGCCGGATGGACGCCACGTGTCTACTCCCTATTTCGGTTTCCACTATAAATACTCAGCAAGACCCCAATCCAAGGAAGAGCATTTGCAACGTCCCGATTACGGCCAGACTCTCTCTCTACACACTCAACTCCTCAAAGAAGAGTAGAAAAGACTCCCATCGAACATAACTTCCTTAGGAGAGAAACACAAAACGTGAGGAGGGAAGGGATTAACCCTCACAACCGTACTTTGTAAAATCTCCAACCCATATAGTGAAGCTCTTTTCGTGCCCCGAGCCTCGTGGTTTTTCCTCCCCATTCAAGAGGAGGTTTTTCACGTAAAACAGTCTTCATCTCGTGTCCAACAAGTAAACCACGGATCGGACGGGACGCACCTTTGCATATCTCGGCCGTGTTGGACCCCTTGGATCCAACACCCCGATCAATGAGCCTTCTGAGAGATCCGGCTGGGACCTCGCCAGCCTTTGCATCTCTCTGACCCGTGGAACGAGGACGCAACAATTATATATATAAAAGGCAAATAGGAAATCCGGGAAGAAATGAATAAAATAAAATAATATATACATTTGTTTTATATTAACGTAAAAGAAATTAATACAATATATATATATATATATATATTTGTTTATGTTTATATATATAAAAGTTATTATTTGTTTATTTAATATTTGTAATTTACTTATATAATGTAAAATTTAAATTTATCATAATTATATACTATGTGTTTAGATTTATACAGATATTATTTATAATATTGTATAAAATAATTACGATTGAATATCTATGTAATGATGTAATTTGGTAGCCGTCAAAGTAGCTTGACTAAATAATTTTCTAGATATTAAATTATAGAATAAAAATTAATATAGTTATCCCATATATTAATTTAATGACTTTATAAAATTAAAGTATTATAATTTTTCGATCAGTAGATATTATGATAGGCCCAAAGGTACATCAATTTCTACGTGAGTGATTAATTGAATAGAATAATTAATAATTATTCATTATTTTAAATAGGATCCTGGTTATCCAAAGGTAACAAACTTATTTAAATTTTAAAATATTATTAATTAATTCTGTAAGTGACTAGAAATCACTATAATAGTTAATTAGTGTGTTATAATTACACACAAAGGTAGATTATAATGACGCTATTTATGTTTTATATTCCTCCTAATTTTATTAATTCAAAGTATTAATATTAAACATTTACATTCTCACGCTTCTTCTATTTTGATATTAAATGAAATTAATTTTTTCGATTGGCTTGATCAAGTCCAGTTTCATCTTGGTGTGTTGGATCTTAATATTGTATTACAATAAGATAAATCTACTGCTATTACTGGTTCAAGCAGTGATGATGAAAAATCTTATTTTAGAATATGAAAAAAATTTAACAGAATAAGTATGGTATTTATGAGAATGACCATGACAAATAATATTAAGTTTACACTTTCTGAAACTGAAAACGTTAAGGATTTACTGAAAACTATTAAAAATTATTTTTGATCTACGGATAAATCTCTTGCTGGAACACTGATTACAAAATTTACTATCATGAAGTTTGATGGTACTCAATGATGCATGAACACATTCTTGAGATGACCAATTTGGTTGCCAAACTCAAAGTCTTTGATATGGATGTGAATGAATCTTTCTTTGTTCATTTTATAATGAACTCTCTTCTTCCTCAGTATGGGTTTTTTCAAATTTATTACAATACTATTAAAAATAAATGAAATGTCAATAAATTGGAAAGTATGTTGGTTCAAGATGAGGTAAGACTCAAATAATAAGAAATTTATTTAATAAATTTAACGGGTTATGGTAATAAAGGGAAGAAGAAGAGAAAAAAAAAGAGTATTAAAGTTGGACCATCAAAGGAAAAAGAGTCATATTCTGATACAATGACTCAAAAGAAGGGAAGTAATGCAAAGTATCTCCTTTGTAAAAAGGTGGGACACTTTAAAAAGGATTGCTATAAAATAAAGGCTTGGTTTGAAAAGAAAGGTGTGCCTCTGGCTTATATTTGTTTTAAATCAAACCTAATTAAAGTATCTTCTAATACCTGGTGGTTCAATTCAGGCTCTAACGTTCATATTTCTAAATCGATGCATAGATTCCTTACAACCTAAATGCTAAACTAAAATAAAAATTTTATTGTCCTTAAAAATGGCGTCAAAGTTCCTATTTCTACTGCTAGAACTTTTCGTTTATTTCTTGATATTGGAATATGTTTAGATTCATTGGAAACACTTTATGTATTTTGGATTTCTAGAAATCTTATTTCAATTTTAAAACTCGATATTCATGGCTACTATTTAAAGTTTAAAAATAAAAGAGTAAGCATATACAAAAATAAAACCTTTTCGTTCCAAAATTTTTTTCTGATGGTCTCTACAAAATAAACCTTAACAAAAATTTTGCTAAAACTCTCATAACCTTGCATCATAATGTTTGAACAAATTATAAATGTATGAATGATAACTCTTCTTCTTATGACATAAAAAATTAGGTTATATATCTAAAGATCGTATAAAAAGGTTGGTAAATGAAAGAATCTTATTTAACCTTAATTTTTCTGATCTTGATATATGTGTGGATTGCATTAAAGGAAAACAAACCAACATACAAAGAAGGGTGCTACGAGAAGTTGAAAACTTGTTAGTGATTATCCATACAGATATTTATAGACCTTTTGATTCTCTATCATTAGGAGGAGAAAAATATTTTATCATCTTTATCAATAATTTTTTACGTTATTATTATATTTATTTATTACATTCAAAATCTCAAGATGTAAGTATTTTGGATATATATATTATTGAGGTTAAAAAGTAATTAAATAAAAGTATAAAAATTATTCGATCTGATAGAGGTGGTGAATATTTCGATAAATATAATGAATTAGGACAATGTTCTGGCCATTTTGCTAAACTGTTAGAAAAGCATGGCATACGTGCACAATATACTATGCCAGATACGCCATAGCAGAATGGTGTTGCTGAGTGGCGTAATCGTACATTAATGGACATGGTTAGGAGCATATTGAGTTATTTATTTTTACCTAAATTTTTTTGGATGGAAGCCCTTAAGGCTGCTATTTATATTTTTAACCGGATTCCTAGTAAAGCAGTTCCAAAAACTCTTTTCGAGTTATGGACTGGACGAAAATCGAGTATTCAATACCTACATATCTGGAGGTATCCAGCAGGGGTTATAATGTATAATTCATAAGAAAAGAAAATAGATTTCAGAACTGTTAGTGGATACTTTATTGGTTATCTAGAGAAATCTAAGGGGTATAGATTTTACTGTTCTAACCACAGTACGAGAATAATAAAAATCAGTAATGTCAAATTCTTCGAGAATGGTGAAATCAGTGGGAGTGATATTTTACAAAATGTGAAGATTAAAGAAATTAGGGTGCAGGTTTCTATACCCATAATATTTAAAGAAATTATAGTTTCGACTGTTATTGAATAACAAATTGACAATTCTATCATCCATAATAAAAATGTCATCATTGAACGTAATGTAGAATAGTCACAAGAAGTAGTATTAAGAAGATCTCATAGGAAAAGAAGATCTACTATTTCAAATGACTATTTAGTTTATCTACAAGAATCTGAGTATGATATAGGGGTATATAATGATATGATTTTTTCCAATAAGTCATAGAAAAAAATAATTCTTCTAAATAGATTGATACCATGAAAGATGAGGTAGAATCAATGGCACATAATTAAGTTTAAGATCTTGTTGAATTGCCTGAGGGTTGCAAAACAGTTGGTTGTAAATAGGTGTTTAAAATCAAACGCGACTCTAAAGAAAATATTGAACAATATAAGGTCGGAGTTGTAACTAAATGTTATACTAAAAATGATGGCATTGATTATAAGAAGACTTTTTCTTCAATTTTCAAGAAGGACTCTTTAAGAATTATAATGATATTGGTAGCACATTTTAATTTGGAGTTGTACCAAATTGATAAAAAGACTATTTTTCTTAATGGAAGCTTAGATGATGAGGTTTACATGAAATAGTTTTAAAGATTTTCTATCAAATAACAAGAAAACTTAGTTTGCAAATTAAAGAAATCATTATATGGACTTAAACAAGCCTCACGACAATGGTATATTAAATTCTATGATACCATTTCATTCTTTGATTTTACAAAAAAACACCGTTGATCGGTGTATATCCTTGAAGGTTAGCGGGAGTAAGTTTATATTTTTGGTTCTATATGTTGATGATATATTATTTGTAAGTAGTGATTTTGGGTTGTTACATGAGATTAAGAGTTATCTCTCTAAAAATTTTGATATAAAAGATATGGGTGAGGTAACTTATGTGATAGAAATAGAAAAATTTTGAAATAGATCATATGAATTATTGGGATTGTCTCAGAAAGGATACATCAATAAAATCTTAGAGAGATTTGGGACGGAGAACTGTGCAGTCAATATTGCTCCAATCCAAAGAGGTGATAAATTTAATTTAATACAATATCTACAAAATGAATGTGAACGAAGTCAAATGAAAGATATTTCTTATGCATCTGCTGTAGGAAGTTTAATGTATGCATAGACTTACACCAAACCAGATATAAGTTTTACGGTTAGTATACTCAGACGATACTAAAGTAATCCTGGTATGGATCACTGAAAAATTACAAAGAAAGTGATGAGATACTTATAAGAAATTAAAATTTACGTGCTTACTTATAAGAAGTCCAATCATTTTGAGGTTATAGGATATTAATATTCAGATTATATTGGATGTTCAGATACCAGAAAATTCACATCTGGATATATTTTTTTTTTGGCTGGAGAAGCTATTTCATAAAAAAAGTGTAAAGCAATCTGTGATTGTTATATCCACGATGGAAGCAGAGTTTGTGACATTCTTTGAAGCCACTATATATGCATTATGGTTACGAAATTTTATTTCAGAACTTAAAATTGTTGATAGTATAGCCAGATCGCTGAAAATTTGTTGTGATAATTTTGCAGCAATTTTTTTTTCAAAGAATGACAAATATTCAAAGGGTATGAATCATATGAAAATTAAATATCTTACTGTTAAAAGTGAAATTCAGAAATAAAAAAGTGTTAATAGAACATATTAGCACCAAACTTATGATTGCAGATCTATTAACTAAAGGTTTACCTCCAAAAGTATTTGTAAATCATATTAACAGTATGGGTCTTTATCGTTACCCATAATATAATAATATTGCGCTGATATTTGAGATATCACATAATATATTTCTGATATATCATGTTTATTCTATATTGTTTGAATTTAAAGTTTTGGATTGATGATAATATAAACAGTCTCTCACTAAAGTATTATTGTTGGATTGTGTAATATTTCTCATCTAAGATTTAATCATGTAATTTACATGTGTTGTAGTACATGGAAGGAATTATGCCGCATAATGATATGGAACCGTCATGACTCGCATTTGTTAATTACTTGATTATAGTATTATGATATATAAACTATTAATGGATTGTAATGTTGCGTGCTTAAAGTTTATTTTCATTAATTCAAATAAATATTATTATTATATGGACCAAGTGGGAGAATATTAAAAATATGTTTCATATGACATATGAATTATTAATTTATTGAATTGATTAAATAATTATGTTAGTTTATATATATAATAAAGAGAAATTTTTTAAAAGGCATGCCCGTTTAAAATGTATCCTTTGATAAAAATAATATATTATTTCGTAATAGATATGTCATTTATTGAATAGATATGTCCCTTTGTGATATACCTATTAAGCGAATGGATATCACTTCTCAATATTATGTCTATTCATGACGCATCTCTTGGACGAAAGGAGGGACATTTTAGTAATTTGAAAATGATTCTCTCTCCCTCTATAAAAGGACGTCCTTGGCCATTATTTTAGAGACACACACAATATTTGTTTTAAGTTTTACAAATTATAAAGAGAAGAGTGAGAAATCATCTCCAAATTCTTCGAGACATGAACAATTATAATTGTGTATAAAAATTTATCGAATATGAATTCAGGTACGTACATTTATTCTTTATACTTGAATGATTGAAGAAAAAAATATGATAATTAAGATCTTATAAATTAAAATATTATTTCATTAAAGTTTTCTTACACCTCAATTCTTCGAGACAAGAACAATTATAATTGTATATAAAAATTTATCTATTATGAATTCAGGTACGTACATTTATTCTTTATACTTGAATGATTAAAAAAAATATGATAATTAAGATCTTATAAATTAAAATATTATTTCATTAAAGTTTTCTTACACCACCTTCCAAAGCTACAATAATTGTCTGCATAAATAAATAAATAAATAAATATTTGGACGCCGCATGCCACCTTTCGCGAATCCTAAAATTACTTGAGCTTCGGCATTAACGCCCAGCATTGTTGCTAAACTTTCGGCGGATCTAAAATTTTCATTGATTATAGAAAATGCATAAGCTAATTTTTGTAAAAAAAGCAAAAAAAATTATTACAACATCATCAATTCTATAATCTACTATATTTTATTAGAAAATTTAGACAATTATGTTGCCGTTTTTTCTATAAAAAAATGATAAAAATTGTTCAATCTCAATGAAATAAATGTAATTAAGCTATTATACATTTAACAGAATCAATAAAAAAATTTTATAAAAAATTAAGCTAACATTTAATATACTTATATAACTTTTTTCATATTCATATATTAAAAAATAGATTTTTGTGTGGCCAATTTACTCGTTCTAGAAAGGATGTATTCATCCCGTCTTGACATATTTAATTTTTAATATAAATATTTCTAGATGTTACGTTTTATTTTTAGCAATTTAATAACACATTGTGTTTAAGCTTATAAAAATGAATAGGACGACAAAGTTGACTTTCAAAATGTTTAGGGATGAATGGATTCAGAAATCCTTATAAGCTAAGTAAATATAAACTACTCCATCGTCCACCTGCCCCCACTGCCTATATAAACAGCTCCCCTTCTCTGAATTTCTTATCTTTATCATCCAAGCAACTTCTGCCTTCGCAAAAAATGCCTTTCGTGCGCCCACCATGGTGCTTTTGCCCACCACCGCCACCCTGCTACTGCCGGACAATATGCTCATGCCCACCACCACCGCCATGCTTCTGCCCGCCTCCGCCACCACCACCATGCTTCGGACCACCACCACCAGGTGCTTGGCCACCGCCGCCACCGCCGCCATGCTTCGGGCCACCACCGCCTGGCTGTTACCGGCCATGGTAGTTAAGTCCGTTTAAATTATGTCATTGTGTGTGTGATATTAATTATTAGATAATGGAAAAGTAAAAATTACACGATTGTCATGATATGACTTAAGAGAAGGGCTTATGCACTTTTATTTTGTTCATGTCTGACTATATGCAACGTCATGTAATTTTTTGCTGTACTAATAATTGTGATTTTCTTAATTTATTATCGTGTTATACAATTTATTGTTGACTGACATATATAAAATAAATAAATATTATATTATTATATCGTAGTTATTGAAAACGGCCAAAAATATTTTTAAAGTGGCCCCATCACTACGACTCTGTTAAATATGTAAATTAATTTGAATTCAAACATGCTTTGGTATCAAGTCTAGTGAATATATTTAAATATTAATAAAAATGTTTCAATAATCTATCTATTTTTTATAGCTTATCTGCCTCACAGAAATAGGAGAAATTTAACTCCCAAATTAAGTTTGGATATTGACTTGACTTTTCATTCTTTAAATTTATATTTTAACTATGTCATAATTAAATAAATGTTAATATTCAAAATGTTAAAATATTAAGATAATTATATTATTAGTTTTGTAACAAAATAATAAAAATTTACTAATTATATAAGAATTGAGTTATAGAGGTCAAAATATAAATTTAATAGGGTCAATAAAAAATTAATTAAAAATTCACTAATATTCAATAGTTATGTGTACTTTTTTTATATTCATATATAAAAAGATTTAACAAGTAATTTTAATATTTATTAAAACCTAACATAATTTTATATTATTTATTTTAAATATTAAAGTATTTAAATACTCATACTATAATAAAAAAAATTATTTATATATTTTTAAATTTTTAAAAATTAAATCTCACCTACTAAATAAAACAATTAATGAATGGGAGGTGAACAATTTCCTAGGCATTTGTGCATAGCACCTGCCGGAAGCAGGGGCCCTGCACCGCGTGATGGGGGCCATTGGATTTTCATCCGTCGGCACCCATCACAATATGCTTTTTTTTTTTTTTATTTTAATACATATTTAAAAAAAATTATATTAATACGGGAGCCGTCGGATAAAAATCCAACGGCCCCCTCCCTGCGGCATTGGCCCTGCGCCGCAGAGATGCGGTGCAGGGCCCCTCGTTCCAGCACCCGCCTTCCTCAATCCAAGGATGCAGTATGGATAATTGACAAAGAAATATTATTTTATTATGGTTTATGTAGCCTAATTAATATTTAATTTTTAGAGACTTTTATTTAATGCCCATTTAAATGTTATTTTTCTTTTTTATTATATATTAGCCTTATAAATAAAAAATATTATTTTAATCTATTTATTTGCATGATTTACCATCTTCTATTTCTAATACCCAAATATTATGAGATGACATCTTGTGATTATGGTTTGAAATACCCAAAAAAGTTCTTAATTTTTTCTTTTCTCAATCTTTATTTTTTTAATTTTATAATTTTTTAAATCTATTTTATTGTAATAACAAAGCAAAAATTAAATTTATGATGTTTATATATATATATATATATATGATGGGTCTGATAATACAATGTGTCAGCTTAATTCTAGGCCTAACCATTATCGTGACAAGAGACTCTACAGGCTCAATTATAATTTTTTACATTTTAAACAAAATAAACGTTACACGAACAGAGAGGATGGAGAAAAAAAAATATGAAGGTTTTTAATATCTGATTGAAATCTAAATTGGGTTTCATCGTTCGGTGAATTTGGATATATTTTTCTAATTTTAGTTGTAATTTTTTGCATTTTAAATAGAATAAGCATTACACGAATAGAGAGAATGGAGAAAAGAAAGAATATGAAGGTTTTTAGTATCTAATTGAAATCTAAATTAGGTTTCATCATTCGGTGAATTTGGATATACTTTTTAAATTTCAGTTATAATTTTTGTATTTTAAATAGAATAAGCATTACACGAACAGAGAGAATGGAAAAAAGAAATAATATGAAGGTTTTTAGCATCTGATTGAGATCTAAATTAGGTTTCATCATTCGGTGAATTTAGATATATTTTTTTAGTTTTAGTTATAATTTTTAGCATTTTAAACAGAATAAGCGTTACACGAATAGAAAGAATTGAGAAAAAAAAGAATTTGATGGTTTTAATATCTAATTGAAATCTATATTAGGTTTCATCATTCGGTGAATTTGGATATATTTTTCTGATTTCAGTTGTAATTTTTACATTTTAAACAAAATAAGCGTTACACGAACAGAGAGAATGGAGAAAAGAAAGAATATAAAGGTTTTTAGTATCTGATTGGAATCTAAATTAGGTTTCATCATTCGGTGAATTTGGATATAATTTTTTAGTTTTAGTTGTAATTTTTAGCATTTTACAGAGGATATATATACAACGCGGGAAGGGCGTTGCAGCCCGTACAATGCTCGGGCAGCCGTCAGATACGAAAAATCGATGGCTGCATATATATATTAAAAAAATAATTTAATATTATTTTTTTTGTTTTGATATTTTTTTTAGTATTTGATTTAAAAAAATAATTATTATTTTTTAAATTTTTCGTAAGTTTTTTTTAAAAAAAATATTGGCCGTTGGATTTTCCATCCAACGACCATTTTGGAGCCGAAGGGGCTGCAACACCCTTCCCACGTCGCAGCCCCCCCGGATCCCTTCAAACACAGGCCAAACAGGAGTGGCAATGGTTGGTGTATAAATCCCTTCACTAATGCTATTCTAGAGTGTCCCTCCTAGAGAAGTTTAATGCTCCGTGGATCGGACCATACGATGATATTTAGGACCCCTGAGGCCATCTGAAATACTTTAAAGAGTGTAATATTTTTATTTTTAAATCTTATAAATTATATATATAAAAATAAAATATACCGTAAGTTGTAATTATATAAAAAAAATATCACTAATATATTATTTTGTTATGGTTGATAGCTGAAATAGTATAAACTTTAAAGACAAGTTATGTAAAAGTCAAATCCAATTGCCAACTTGTTTTGGTTGTACTCATTGCGTTAGTCAGTTGCCAACATTTACATAATTTTTTTACTCCCCCACCCCCCCCCCCACCCAAAAAAAAGGCATTTGCATATATATTTTTTTAATATTTTTTAAATTAAAAAATATTAAATTCTTTACTTATATTCCATAAAATAAAATAAATCTATATATAGGAGCCAACCTCAAAGGATTAATAAATTTATAATTATCCTTAATAAAATTTTTGGTGAATTATTATTCCATAAAAATAAGCATGCTATAACTCAAATTATTTTTTTTAGTATATTATATTTTAATAACAATAATGTTATTTAATGATAATATAAATAATATAAATAAATTAAGTTTGAAAAAGTCAAGCCATTTCATATTTTATATGCTAAATTTAGGCTTTTTTAATTGGGCAAATGGACTATCAAAAGCATAGATTATTAAAATATTTTTATGAAAAGTTAAATTCTATATAGACTAGACTCAACAAAGGCCTAAGAGTGTTTGAATTCAAAATAATTAGAATATTACTTAATGGTGGGTGATTGTGGGATCACTAAATATATTTTTAATTTTTAGAAAAATATTTAAAAATATTCTTTAATTATTTTGAAAAGCATTATTAGATAATACAATATTTATTTATTTATTTTATATTGAGTTATTAATAATGAAACATAACACAATAATAACTTAAGCAAACCACAGTTACCAATATAATAAAAGTTACAAGACCTCACAAATAATCAAATTTAAGAAAAATAGAAGGTTCACAAACATCTTACAATTTTTACTCCTTCATAATTACTTATTTTTACATGATATATCATGGCATAATTCCCATGGAGATATCATGATATATTCATAATTACTTATTGTTTGCCATCGAACCAAGAATGTGAATTTGCTATTGACTCAGTGTTAGGTTCCACACTAATCTCCAAGGCTCCATGTAAAGTAAGTCAAATGGAGTTTAGAAAATTAAAGTAGTAATTGCAAGAGTTGTTAGTAAAGGAATTTATCCAATTATGCCAACTTAGAGAGCTCCTATATTAGTAAATAAGAAAGACAGATCAATAATATTTCGTATTGACTATTAAAAATTAAATAGTATTATGATTAAGAATAAGTATTATTTTAATAAAAATTGAAGATTTATCTGACCTAATGCAAGGGCTTTATTTTTCCTCCAATGGCTATTTTCATTTTGGGTACTATAGACTGAGAATTAAAAAAAAATGACATAGCAAAAATAATTTTTCAGACAAAGTGCAACTATTATATGCATATCTTTTGACATTTTGTTTTTTTGACTAAAATTCCCGTGGCATTTATGTAATTAATTAATTTGGTATTTTAACCATAGTTGGATTATTTCATAGTAGGTTTTGTTGATAATACGTACTATCTAAGATATTTTAATTATTTTTCCGTAGAGTTAAATTTATTAAAGTTACATTTAGCAGTTTGCAATAATATAAGAATTGCGTCCATTGATTTCGGTGAATTATCATATATTTTATTATCTTATGTTTTGGAAGATATATATTTGTTGTTGTTTTAAATTTTGAGTTCATTTAGATTGATGAATGTTAGCATTTATAACGTATAATTAGTGATTTAATGGTTTGAAATTTTTCAATATTTAAAATTTTAAGTTCATTTATATTATCCTATGTGTTAGTGGTTTGAACATGGGATTAACTAAATGTAGTTGACGTCTAATGAATGAATTAATATTTAATAGTTAATGTTTTTCAGGTCTAAAACCCTCACATAAACTAACAGCACAGATGATGAACCACTTGATTGGATACCCATATTTGCCGCTATTCATGCATGTAACTTAAATCAGGTTATATTCAGTTTAATAATTACTCAGTCACTTACTAAATTTTGATTTATTCTAGTTAGAATTGCATTGCAATTCAACGCTGTTTTCTCTGAGCCGGGGCTTAATAGACCGGATACTGCTCGATTATTTTTTACTATCCTTGGTTTATCAACCATGAGCTCACTAGGTAGATAAATTGGGCTAGCTTAGATGCTATATCGAACAAGTTCAATACGGTCTGTTGTACTGAGTCTAGCTCTAATTGTAAGCCAAGTGATAATGATCGACAAAAAAAATGATAAAGACTGATAAATAATTATTATATACTTTTAAATAGATAATTACGATCTAAATATTTTAAAATAATTAATTTTGATTAATTTTTTAAATTTATTTAAAAATAAATGATTTTGGATAATATTTGTCACCATATGCGACCACGCAATATTCTGCATTGTTATTTTTATGTTATTATAATTTTATTTTTTAATAAAATTATATAATTATTACCTGTATCATTATTTTGATTTTGTTAAAATTATATTTTTGAATAAAAATCCACACATGGTGTTCAACAAGCCCATTGGCCATATAATTATTTTAGAATTATTGAAATTTTATTTTTAAATAAAAGAACACAGTTGGCCTTTAACCAACCCCCACAGGCCGCCCCCAGTATTTGCGGCCATCTACAACCATGCAATATTCTATATAATTATTTAACCTTATTAAAATTTTATTTTTAAATAAGTAAACTATTTTTATATCAATTAAACCTATAATATTTATATTGTCTTATTTTCAAAAATAATGGGGAAAACAATTTGGTAAACACACTTTAGCTATTTATTTATTTATTTTTACATAAATTTATTAGCATAAATATATAACTATGATATTATACTATTAAAGAGTGTTGAAAATTAACCAAAACACGTAGATCAACTGTAATAAAATAAACCTGAATCCCTATTAACTGTTAACTATTAAATTTATAAGTATAAAAAATATAATAATATACTATGATTTTCAACGAAAAAAATTCTTCTCAATTAAAAAAAATTAAGAGATAAATTTTAATATTGCTTAATAATAATTATTTCATATTTTATACTTTTTAACAAGAAAAAAAAGGCTTGTAATCTTTGAAATTATTTTTTTCCTTTTATTATAATCATTACAATAATATTAATCTTTAGTGATAAAATAATTTGTTACTAATTATTATAAATTGTCACTAAAATTTTTAGTGACGAAATATTATTTTCTCACTAAATCGTCACTAAAAAGTTATAACTAAATCTTTAGTGACGGATTTTTATTTTGTCACTAAAAGATTTTTTTAGTGACAAAAAATAAATTGTTACTAAATAATATTTTTTAGTGATAAAATAATTTTATCACTAAAATATATTTTTAATTTGTCACTAAATATTATATTTAATGATAAATAATTATCACAAAAAGTATATAATTTTACATTTAAATTATATACTTTAATGGATAAAATTTTAAGACAAATATTAAATTTATATTGATAAAAAACATAAATAAATTTTATATAATAGAATAAAATTGTCTTAAAAAAATAAAAAGAGCTTAGCGTAGAAGAGATGCTCTAAAGCTTTTGATGCAACAAAGATACAAGGCTGATGCTCAGTACACATGGACTTCCACGGAGGCTTTCATATCCTTTGGCTCACTCCACTCCATAAAAACACACGGACTCTTACAGAGCAAATATTTCGATCACCAACCATGACTTTTTGTGTGCTCGTGAATTCAGCCAAGAAATGACATTTCATTTTGATGCAAATTCCCCACTTGCCACACATGAACTGAATCCTATATTTAGTATTTTGCATTTAGCGAAGACATTACAGCTTCTTTTGATGCTATAGGAACCTAACAAATCCCTCCTAAAAAAAGCAAAAATCGATGGACATACTAATAAGATTAAGGGGACAGGGTTTGCATGAAAAGAAATGTCAACTAGAAATGCATTAATTTAAAAGAAAAGACTGATGCACTAGAAGAGATGCTCAGTATTTACACAAAAAAGAACCAGCAGCAGCTTTCATGTCCTAGCTGATCTCTGTTTAGGCTCCTGAGAACTCGAATGCAGCTTCTTCATGCTAATACTTTGATTAACACTCTGGTTCTCACTGTTCATCCTCACAATATTAGTCTCAGATGGAAGTCGAGACTGCCAAGACCTTGACACTTTACCCAAAACACTAATTAGAGTACAATAATGTTACCATTGAAGGTTTAATCAACAAATAATTTAAAATGTCAATCAAATCAAAAAATTGAGATAACAATTAACTGATTCACACGTTAAACACCCAAAATATACTTAAATTTAAAGTTTACAACCTAAACTTTAACTTGCATGAATTTATCTGATTTGGTCTTTTATTTTTTTGAATGTTTGGCCATTATGGGCAATGTGTTATTTTACAAATAACATTGCAATATTGTAGTAGTGAAGAAAATCTACTACTTATATTGTGGTTGTAATCTAATTACAATTATTGAATGAATTGCTAAGAAAATAACTCCTAGTCTTATATAGAAAACACAAAAAAGTGCATTGAAGCTATTTTTACAATTATACAATGAGGTGAAACATGGACAAACACAATTTGTGCTTGCTGTGAAGTCTGGATCCATGGCTAACTGATTCAAGCAATTATCTGTCATTGTACACATTGTTGGGGTAGGTTACTTCCCTATGGGTGATTCAACAAATTAGTTTGTCATCATGGTGTATTAGCCGATCAACGAATGTTGACCGATTGGAAGGCAAAGACGGTCAACAGGAAGGTTGACCGGATCCGGTCAACGGAAGGTTGATCGAATGGCTGTGGATCCGGTCAACGGAAGGTTGACTGGCTAAGGCTGGAAAGAAAATCGGGAGAGGATTTCCTGATAGTATTTTCGGAGTAGAAAATACTGAAGCGTCTTTGGGTTGCCTGTCAACATGTTGATCGACTGGGAAGGAAGAATTTACCGGTTGGTATTATTGGTATGAAATCAACCAAGAAATGTCGGAAGACTCTTGTGATAGCCAATGGGCACAGACAGCCAAGGGACTTGACTACAACAACGACTGAGGACGTCGTGGATAGTTGGCAACAAGTTGTTGGACAGCAGAGCAGGTGGCAGACTTACAGCGTGTGCGTCGTCTGTACAGGTGGCAGGTTGCAGAGCAGGTGGCATGTATTTGACCACACTCAACCCGCCTATTGGTTGAAGGCTCCGGGCAGATCATCATATATACGCATGCTGGGCATGCAGAACCGATAGAGAGAGCATCTGAGTACGGTAGAGTGAAAGGATGTAAGATCCATGGGTGAAGGAAAAGAGAAAAGTGCACCACCAGTGAGAGATAACAAAGAAAAACAGAGAGTGAAGAGAAAGGAGTGTTTTCTTGATTTGCTCTGGAGAGTTTTTCTTTGTTATTCTTGGGTATGTAGCGGATACCCCATCTCGGAGGTTTATAACCTATTTCACATAGTGGATTTGCTGTAAACTCTACTCCCGTGGTTTTTTTCCTCTTTGGTTTAGGAAGGGGTTTCCACGTAAAACGTGTGTGTACTTCTTCTTCTTCTTTCCCTTCACTGTGTATCATTCTGTCTGACTGACCTTTTGCCCCTACAAACATCAGTAGTAGCCACTTGCTGTTGTACGCGATGATGTGATAATAATTTAATACTAGCAGTTTGGCTGATCGTGCAGCTTGATGGACTACAATGATCTGGAATAACAAATACTCTGTTACAATTGTTGTGGTGAATGATAGTACTAACTTATGCACTTAATTGCTGCTGCACTGAATTAAACAGCAACTGAACTATTGTGATATACAACAGCTTCTACAAATACTTTAATCACATTCTTCTATTATACTTTCAGTCAATTTATAATATTGGCCTCAGACTGAAAGTAGGACAACTGATGTTGGATAAGGGATAAGCACTTAAAATTCATATTGAAGGTTGGTTTTCACAATGAATGATATATACAAGAAATAATGTGAGAAATAAAGAAACACATCTTATATCATACTTATTAATTATTTTCTATGGGAAATAACATGATTTCTTGTTATAACATAAAGCTCTGAGAAGATGCCCATGAACAACATCAAAAAAAAGTGAAGAATACATAAAAAACAGAACTTGAGTGCTCTGTTTCATTACTATATGCTCTGTTTGTTGATATTTTGCGACATATTCTTACTCATATTTTATTTATTAAGTATTGTTATTAAATAAATGATGATATACTTACTCAAAATTTTTTATTTTCCCAATATTCTAGAACCAACCATTTCTATTGCTCAATATCTATACTAAGAGGGTAGTTTTCAATCCGCTCACTGACAGTTCTATACTTGTTGTAGTAATTTCTTCGCAAACGCCAAGTACGGAACATAAGACTTCTATTTTGCTCGCGAAAAAAGGACACAGAACTCTTGCTCAGAGAGGACAAATGACTTCTATTTTAAAAGGGCAGAATATAAGAAGTTTGAATAGATGATGAATTATAAGAGAAGCTTAACTAGTTTTGCATTTGTTCCTATAGTTGTGAAAAGATTAACTATCAGTGGTAATGATTAGAGTAATTCAGAGCGATGTCAAATTAAATACAGGCTAACTAACTAGAAAGAAATTAGCACCATAATTCATTGCAAAAGAATTGCATTCCAAAAGCTTAATGCTGACGCCAAGAACAAGCACCAGACTTATCACCTGAGCTAATATGCAACATGAATGCTTCTATTTTACCCATAGTATGCAAAACCATTCTTTCAGATAACAGTTGGTCACTACCGTGATTTAAAATGAATAGGTAATCCTTGAATTTTGATGCATTTTTTCTGTACTTTACTAGTTGCTTGTAGATATACATAACTAGATATGGTTTAGGTGGGGTTTTGTGATACCCCAAGAACGTGTGGCCTAATCCATTTCTCTCTGTATTATCAAGTTCAGTAGCTTTAAGTGGACATTGTTTGATTCGTGGATAGAGATAAAAACAAGTCCATTAGGCAGGCAAATTTAGAACAGGTCAAAGCTAATCCAACGAGAGTTAAGCAGAAAAATAGTAAATAAAAAATAAAATAAATTCTCAACGGTGAGTCTATTTAAGTAAAATTCAAGTAAGCAAAAGAAATTAGAGAGAAAAAAATAAAATAAAAAATAGTAAGTAGCTAGAGCAAAAAGCAAGCTGATGAGTCTATTTAAACACTAATCCAATGAAAATAAAAAAGGAAGGTTATGATCAAGTAAATCCAGCAAAATAAGTATGAAGCACAAATTGACTATTGAATATGAAACAAGCATTATTCTCAACAGCCAAGTATAGATCATATGAAATCATCAGCATAAATCCTCAACGGCTAGAAAACAACTAATATGGCTGAAAATTGACACTATACCTCGAACAGTGAATAAAGAACAATGACTACTCCGATAGTGATGTTAAACAAAAGAGGACGATACCTCGAATACTATACTCCATTTATGACTTTTCGTCAACTATAAGATTGAAGAAAATATTTGAAAAAGAGAGTAGAAAAAATAAAAAAAATAGTTGAATGGAAGACGACGATAGTGACGCTAGACAAGTGAAGAATATTTCAATGTAAAAATATTATTCAAAAAATAGAATGAATATAAAAATTTTAAGCAATAAATCGATATGTTTTAATATTAATAAGGTAGATTTATAGTTGACTGATTTGCGACGATGAACAGTAATGGTAGCTCCAAATAGTGGCGATGGACAACGGAGACACGAAATAACAACTATTTCTCTGTTAGGCGACAGCAACGGCGATGACAGCAATGATAACAACGACGCCGCTCAGCGAAATAAATGAGAGAAGAGGAAGAAAGGAAGAGAAAGTGTGACGCTTAGCAAAATGGCGAGCCTGAATGGGGAAGAGGGTTTAACTTGTCTCATTTGCCTGTGGCCATTGGATGCGTTTTCATCCAATGGTTACATGTTACCCTTTTTTTTATATATAAATCAACATGGCAAAAGATGATTGGCTAGAAGCTTCTAGGCTTCTATGAGATCAAAGGACGAACGGTTTATTGTTAAAACTTAAATTTTATTTACTAAATTTTTATAAGGTTTAGATTTTTAAAATAATAATTTAATAAATAATTTATAATTTTTAAAAAAATATTTTTAAGTATTAGGATGTATTTTTTATAATCAATGACAATATATTTTTATCACTTTTATTTTTATTATTTAGTATTAATTATTTTATTTTCTATAAATTAGTATTTATTTAATTTTAAATTTTTAGTGACAAAATTATATTTTTATCACTAAATTAGAAATATTAATTATTAATAGTGATAAAAATATATTTGTCATTAATTTTATGTTACTAAAAATTAATTTTTTTATAGTAAATATATTATTGGACCTATTTATTTATTTTTATAAAAATTTAATAATATTTATAAATAGACAGCAAAATACATAATTTAAAATATCTAAATTTTGATGAGCGATTTAATTTTAAAAATAAAAATTAATTATTATTTTGAAAAAAAATAAAATTTAATTTTTAATTCAGGACAGTATTTATCTAGACTAATCACAACTGATGTTCGTCGCTATCTAGACTATTCACAAGTTGAACAAACTTATTTTTTTTAATTTTAATAATTTATTTTTAAATAAATTATTATAATTTAATTATTTTAAAAAATTATTATTAATTAAGTTTTTTTTAAAAAATTATTATTAATTAAAATTTTAAATTTTTATAAAAAATAAATAAATTATAATAATCAATTTAAAAATAAATAATTATAGTCAATATCTATTATCATATATGACCATACAATATCTTATATTATCATTTTAACATTATTATAATTGCATTTTTTAATCAAATTATACAGTTGACTATCAATCCCCGCATTCATCGGCCATGATCGTACTAAAATTTTAGTTTTGAATAAAAATACATGCATAGTATTCGATGAGTACATTGGTTGTGAGCAATTTTTTTAATATTATCATGATGTTATTTTTAAATAACACTAAATATTGTTATGAATTGACCAAAATACATATATCTAGTACAGTGAAATGAATCCAAGTTTTATTGTTAAATGTTAACAATTAAATTTATGAGTATAAAAAATATAATAATATATAATGATTTTTATGGGTTTTAGATTCAAAAAATTATTAGAAAAATAATATAAAAAAAAATTAAATTACTAATTTAAGACAGTATTTATTTATACTAATTATAGCTGATTATTTAAAACGGGCTAATCCACCTAAACACTTTTTTTTTTTTTTCAAAATTATAACATAAAAATTTTTAATTTTAAAACATCAATAGTTTTCTAACATCATAAACACACAATATTAATTAAAATCAATTAAAAAATGTTAGACTTTTTTTTTTTGTTTAAAAAAAATTAAGTATCAGTGTGATAAATAAAAGAAATATTATTTTTGTATGTTTATTCATATGATTTTCCTTCTTCTGTATTCAACTCCCAAATATTATGAGATGACATCTTGTGATTATGATTTAAAATAATGAAAAAAATTTCTTAAATTTTATTTTTCTCAATTTTTATTTTTCCAATTTTATAACTTTTAGCATCTATTTTATTCTAATGTCCAAAAAAAATTATTAAATTATGACGTGTACATATTATAAGATATACATATAGTGGAAAAAAATTAAATGACATTTAATAAATTATTTCCTAGTTTTCAAAATTTTCCGAAAGGACATAGCTGTATTGTTAACAAAAAGTATTGTTAAATTTGATTTCAATTTTACTAGTACATAATATTGGATTAAGAGTTGATAATAAAATAAAATATTAAGATAACACTTAAATTATTTTTAAATATTTGTAATAATTACGTGCTCGAATTTTTAAATTCAAAAAATTTTATTCTCATAATTTTATTTAATACATATATAAATTAATTCAATTTTACAAATTAATGTATTTATAGTAAATTAGCATAAAATAAGTAATTAGAGGTGAAAGAAATAAAAAAATTGGCATTTGTGACAGCTAAATAAACTAAAATAATCTGATGAGTGGCTTCGACGCCTATATAAACAGCTCCCCTACCTCTAACTACGTATTTCCATTCTAAAACCAACTTCTATCTGGGTGAAAAATGTGGTGGCAACCTCCACCATGGTGCATGTGCCCACCGCCACCACCACTGATATGTTACTGTCCGCCGCCGCCACCATGCTATTGCCCAACAATATGTTACTGCCCACCAAGGCCACCGTGCACCTGCCCACCACCACCACGTCCACCGTGCTCTTGCAGACCACCATGGGGTTGATGCTTGCCACCACCGCCCGGAGGGGTGGCGCCTACTATTACCACCTCCCATTACTGCCAACGATTTAAATGGATGGCTCCTCAAGAATTATGTCACAATATATCATATAAAAATAAGTGATTGTGGTGAAGTAAAAATTGTAAGATATTTATGCACTCCTACTTTTTTCTATGTTTGGTTATTTGTGAGGTCTTATAGCTTTTGTTGTATTGGTATTTATGGTTTGTTTAAATTATTATTGTGTCATATTTTATTGTTAATGATCCTACATAAAATAAATAAATAAATATTGTATTACCTAATAATATCTGTAAAAATAAGTAAAAGATATTTTTAAATATTTATCTAAATATTAAAAATATTATGAGAGATTCCACTACCACCATTATGTAATATTCTATTTATTTTGAATTCAAACACAGCTTTGGTTTTTGTTGAATCTTGTAAATATAGAATGTAAGTTTCCATAAAAATATTTTAATAATTTATCTTCTCCATGGTTCATTTATCCTATTAAAAAAGCTGAAATTTAACATTTAAATATCACATGACTTGACTTTTCCTAACATAATTTAATTATATTAATTATGTTATCATTAGATAACCTTATCATTATAAAAATATAATATACTTGAAAAATATTTTGAGTTATAGCATGCTTGTTTTCATGGAATAATGATTCACAGAAACTATATTAAGAATAATTATAAATTTATTAATTTTTTGAGGTTCGATCCGACATATAGATATATTTTATTTTATATAATATAAGTAAATAATTAGGTATTTTATAATTTAAAAAATATTAAAAAAAATAATTGCAAAAAAAAATTTTTTTTTTTTTGACCAGGTTAAAAATAATGTAAATGTTGGCAACCAACTAACGCAGTGAGTACAGCCAAACCAGTACAAAATAATAAAAGTCAAAGTTGGCAACTGGATATGACTTTTATATTAACGTGTCTTTAAAGTTTATACTATTTTAAAGAATAATATACTAATGTTATTTTTCTTATACATTCACAGTTTACATATATTTTATTTTTATATATAGAATTTATTAAGATTTAAAAATAAAAAAATATTAAAATCAATTTGATATATAAAAAATTACAAATAAATATTAAAATATTTATCATTACTCATAACAATGTAGACAAATTCATCTCTATTTTTTCCTTTGATAGCTGCCATTAATACCCAATATTTGAAAGGCTCGTATTCTATCCAAATTATACTCTTAAAAACCTAGCAATGATTCAATAAATAACTTTAATATACTTTTAAATAATATGAAACTTTTTTGTATATATGTGTATATATTATCAATAGATATACAGATATTTATTAGAAAGTTGATTCGTGTAGGGGCAATACTTTCAAAAGACTTGTTAAGGCCTCAATGTCGTTGGGAAGCTTTGGAATAATGTAGATTTACTTTGTCTTTAGAATATCATTAGACAATAAAAGTTATTGAGATAGCTCTGGGGCTCTAAGGTACCATTGTATAACTTCATCCGCGGAGCATTGAATTTCTCTAAAATGAGGCACTCTAGTACAGCATTAGTGAAAAGGTGCATACTCTAGTCCTATCGCTCTTGTTTGGCATATGTTTACATATCCTCTACTTGATCATTGAGATTCATTCCTTCACCCTAATTGTTGTTACCTTTTTTGGTGTCAAGGGAGGTCCTAAGGTTGACGTTGGCATTTGTTGCTTGCTTATGTAGAGCCACGATCTTCAAAACACTTCCTTCAACAATTTTCTTTTTACTAGAGTGCGTCTTTGAGGATCTTTTGGATCAAGAGTGGGTAATACAATAACACCTCAATTATTATGGGGCTAGAGGCCGAGGACTCTACGCTCATTTATCCCTTGATGAGTCAATCCCACTCGCAACGCCTTTGCGCTAGTGTGGATGGGTGGTACTTCTAACATGAGGTTGGTACTTGCTTAATCGTAGGAGTTTGATCTTGTTGTTGACCATTCTTGTGGTGTGGCCACTTTGTACATATGAGAAATCATGTTTCTCAGGAGGACAATTATGTCTTAGACGATTTAAGTTTAGGGGATAGAGGGTTCCTACCTCTCGTGTGGGGTATTCAATGAAGGACAGTGTTACCTATTGCTCCCCATGACACAAGGGTTTCCTTGGGCATCAATGGGCACTTCCCCTTTGAAAAGGACTAGAGAGTCTTAAATCACAACTTATTTTGACCACTTTTTTTTAATTTATAGAATATAAATATACACGAATATATAATACATATAAAATATATTCAAATCTAAATGTAAACAAATAATAATAATATCAATAATAGAAAAGACGATATTTTAATGATGAAAAGAAACCTTGATAATTGCAGTTATCGAGTTAAACTTTCCAAGCTTCTATGGACATGTAAACAAATGCATTAAGGAAGTTAACTTACAGATTGGGTAGTACAGATGTGTAAAATTAACTGATTTACTTCTATTTTGTAACCCATATCAAGGAACTCCATGGATTTACTATCGATAACGAAATCGAATGCCTTTTAATTTTCTTATCAATTTTCTTTTACGAGCTTTCGAATCCCCACGCACCATTTGATTCCAGTTTCTACGCCACCCATGTCTATTACGAAGGTTAATATGTAGAAAAATGTGTGTAGAATAAAGTAAATGCAGTGAGAAAACTTTATAATTGTAGCACTATAGTAGAGGGTGAGGTTTCTCAAATGAGAGCAAATTATAAGTATGAAAGTGAGAGCTTTTGATTAAGCAGCAGTAAGAATGTTTTACCAAGAGTTCTTCAACAAAAAGAGGAATGTTGATATTTATAGAGAAGCTCTAAAATTAACTTAAAAAATGTGACCGTTTAGAAATGTGCACTCCTAAATTCGAGCAACGTGTGGCCGAGCATCAAGCGTGCCCTGGTTGGCACAGGGTCCACGACCCAAAGCTCAAACATGGCTCACGCGTGCCTTGAGTGCACACATTTGTAAAGAGGCGCTTCAGGCTCACCTCGACGCATCTCAAGCACGGGCCTATGAATAACGGTGCTCGTACATGGGTCAGGCACTACGTAGGCGTGGATATTAAGAGTTGCACACCGATGAATATCGGGTATGAATCTAATGCATATTTTCAAGATACCAGAATATATAGCAACGAATGATCGGATACAATCATGGAATATACCTACGAATAAGATGTCTAACACCCTTTTTCTAATTTCTTTGATATGGAATGGAACGACTAAGGAATCACTAGGTAAGCTTAACTAATCGTTCCATAGATGACATTAATGATAAGTACTTAAATTAATATCTATTGGAGTGATGATGACCTAAAATTGGGTTCGAGTTCAAATGCTGTGCTTTTGGTCATGTGCACCAAAAACAACAAAGTCAAGGGGTGCCCCAACTTTTTTGTTGGGGTAAAACCTTATGATACCTAAGTTTGTATTTGCTTGAGTACGGACTTGATAACTTGATTGCATGGCTCAAGTGTCAGGCAGTGTATTGTGGAGGGATCGAGCACTATGAGGAGCTCGATGAGAGATGATCGGCACTTGGAACACATTTTCTCTAGGGCTTTCATGTTGAAGTATGCTAGGTATTTTAGGTGAGATGTGATATTGACTTTCCTTCTCCAACTATCATCCTTTGGAAATGTTTTTACGTCTGACTTGAGTCACTTAAAAAATTTGAATCGTGATACAGACATCCAAAAATTGTAGCTAATAATCATAATAAACCATCAGTTACTTATCATAATAAAATTTTCTAAAATAACAATGATAACCATACAAAAAACTCGTTTTCATTATTGACCGCAAAATTATAGCAAAATAAATTCTTTTTATAATTTAATAAAAACTCAAGAATAAATCTAAAATAAATCAAAAACCACCTATAATTTTCGATTCTTATCCAATTTTATTGATATTATCCGTTTATTTAAGATTAAATTAAATATATTAAAAATAATTATGCAATATAAATTTATAAATAATTTAGAGTATGGAAGCAATTTTGGCGTTTGAGGCACGCTTGACGTGTACTCGTGCAAGGATTCTATTGTGAGCACACTTGAGATGCCGCTTGAGGACGAATTCCAATGTGGGAGTGCTCGAGGTAGCACTCGTGTGCTGATAGAGTTAGGTGCGGCGCTCGTACGCCGATTCAACTATATAAGGGATAGTGCATACTATGTCAATCATTTTGCATGGAAAGTAGAAAAAGGAGAGAGAAAGAGAAGAAGGAAGAGAGAGGAAGAGGTATTTCAATGCATCTTATGGTTAGATATGTTAGTATAGAGATTGAGGTAAGTATCGTTATACTCTATTATTAGTCTTTTTTTATTTTTTATTAGTTTTACATGTCGTTTTACTTATCCCACTTTGTCTATTTATACATGCATGTAGATTTATCGAAGGATTTAATGTTTTATTTTAATTTTTCTATTATTCGAGGATTTTGCTTATTTTGTAAAAAAATTGATAAATATTTCGAGTTATTATATTTAAATATAAATATATTTATAAAGAAAAAGTCAGAAAAATTTATATATGGCTGTGCATATGGCATATATTTTTATTTATATAAATTATATTTTTATAAAAAATTAAATTATAAAACATTTAATTTTTTTTACTCATATTATATAAAATAAAGTAATAAATAAAATAAATCTATATAGGGGATCCAACCTCAAAGAATTGATAAATTTATAATTATTCTTAATAAAATTTTCGTGAATTATTACTCCATAAAAACAAACAAGCTGTAACTTAAATTATTTTCTTAGTATATTATATTTGTATAATGATAAGATTATCTAATAATAACATAATTAATATAATTAAATTAAGTTAAAAAAAGTCTAAGTCATTTCATTTTTTATATGCTAAATTTGGGTTTTTTTAACTGGGCAAGTGGACTATGAAAAAGATAGATTAAATTATTTTTATGAAATGTTATATTCTATATAGACTAGACCCAACAAACGCTTCAAACAAAATAATTAGAATATTACTTAATGTTGAGTGATGGTCGGATCACTTAAAATATTTTTAATTTTTTGAAAAACATTTAGAAATATCATTTAATTATTTTTAAAGATATTACTAAATAATATAACATTTATTTATTTATTTATTTTATATAGAGTCATTAACAATGAAATATAACATAATAATAACTTTGGCAAACCATAATTGCCAACATAACAAAAGTTACAAGGTCACACATATAATCAAACATGGAAAAATAAAAGTCAATAAAAATCTTACAATTTTCACTTCTCCCTAATCACTTATTTTATATGATATATTGTAATATAATTTTTAAAAAATTACGATTGTAAAATCTAGTACTAATAATAAAATGCCAATATGGCAACAGATACTTTGAACTACCGAACAACAAATCTAGTGGCTTGTTTAAGGATCAAAAAGATGGAATTGCTTAACTGTATAAAGGAATGCAATATTAAATGACATCCCTAAAGAACGCAGATCACATTATCATATTTTTAAGTGCAACTTGAGATTTTAGAAAGAATTAAAGGAGCTCAAATAGACAATTCCTTCTTAGTGGATACTGCATGTGACCTAAATAAGGAGTCAAGAGTGAATTTTATTGTAAGAGCAAATAAAGTTTTGAGGTTTCTGGAGTTAACATTTGTGTCGAATATTGAAAAATTGAATGAAAAAAATTATAAATGAGGCTCATCGATTAAAATATACTATCCATCCCCAAATTAATAAAATTTATCAAGATTTAAAGAAGATATTTTGGTGGTGTAATATGAAAAGAGAAACCATGGCCTATATAGGAAGATACTTAATATGTCAAGAATTGAAGATTGAGCATAGGAAGAGACCCGATCTTTTACAACCTATGTCAACCCCTAGTTGAAAGTAGGATGACATATTAGTGATGGTTTTATGGAGAAATCTTTTGTACGAAGAGGACATGTGGGAAAGAGGAAACAAGATCCAGGGAAGGTACCGTACCTATTTTTTTGAATAGGTATGTTAAATTATGAGGACTAGATTTTTGTAAGGAGAAGGAAAATGTAAGATGCAAGTTTTAAAATTATAAATTTGATTATGATTGGTTAAATTAGGAAGAGAAAATTTTGAGGTCAAACAAAAATTGGGTCAACGTCAATTGCAAATTGGATCACATTGGGTAAATGACAATCTTCACGGATATAATATGTTACTATGAATTATTGACTACACGCCTACCACATATGTCTAAGTAATATCCACGAGATATTAATATCATAAATTTAACTAGTAATCAATATATGATCTCATGATATCTCGCTACACATAATATGCAAGTATCAAACTTTGATTAAGACTCGCTCCCCTAGAGACAACTTTCTTATAATTCAACTTGCTCTTCGAGCTTGATGTTTTCTAGTGAAGGATTTCAAGCTGAGGGGATTGTTTTTCAAATTTGTCCTAGTGGGACTTTAGTACACTTTAAATTTGAGCATCAATCTTGGACTGAGTAATATCCACAAGGTATTGTTATTCATAAATTTGTCTAGCAATCAATATAGTCTCATGATATTTTTCCGCACATACTCTATGAGTATCAAACTTTGACGGAGATTGACTCCCCTAGAGGCGACTTTCTTACAATTAAACCATCTCTTGAGGTCGAAGTTTACTAGTGAAGGATTTTAGCCCGAGGGGATTGGTTTTCAAATCTATCCTAAAGCGACTTTAGCACACTTAACATGCCTTGAAGTTGAGCAAATATGGCTCAAATGTCCGGCACGGTTGGTTAGTGAGTGCTTCCTTACCTGTCTTTCTCGTGAAGGATGCCGTGAGAGGAGATGTTATTCAACAGTTAGCTCAACTATCCATGTGCATTTGTGCTCACCATGTTGATTGGTTTGTTGAAGATTGTCCAATCAAGGATCTTTGTGGGTGTGATTATGTTTAAATAGGAATGAATTGGTTGACTATATTTTGCATAGACAATGCTAACAATATATATCTAGAATTTGAATTTAATTCAAGGAAATTGAAATTTAACTATTATACTGTTTAATTTGAACTATACATAAAACAATTAGAAATAAGAACTTTGAAGTAATTAGGCTCACCTTTTAATGGTCCTCCAATATTCAAGTTTGTTTTGATTTCAAAAAATTAGAATATAGGATAGATTGAGGGAATGAGAGAGTAAAAGTGGAGGATCTGGCTCTGTACAATAAAGAATAATTAATTTAGAGGGCTATACTTTGGATGCTATCTCTCGTTTCAATGAAAAATATGCATATTCATAACTACAATATTAGTTAATGAAAATTTTTTAAAAATGAATAATCGGTTGTGATATGGGTGGTTAGCCCTATTAGAAATTAATTAATTTTACTAACATTATATATGTTTCAAATGTGAGATTAATTAGATACGGTTAACGTCTAAAAATTGAATTGATATTTGGCAATAGATGTTTATTAGGCGTAAAACCCTTGCCTACGCTAACAATATATATGACAAACTACTCTATTAGACACCCAAATATGCGTCCATTCATGCATCTAATTTGGACTAGGTTATATTCTGTTTAATAATATTTGGTCACTTGTTAAATTTTGATATGTCCTAACTATAGTTTGGTAGGTACTATGTGCTTGGGCTTAATGGGTTGGACGACGCTCGCTCATTTCTTGCTGTCTAAGCTTATTGACCATGGGCTCATCAGGTAAATAAATTGGGCGAGCCTGTAGATGATGTATCCAACAAGTTGAATACGATTCATCGTATTGAGTTTACCTTTAATTGTAAGCCAAAGGATGAAGACATATGATAAAATTAACTAATAGATGCAATATTTATTATTTGTTTGCCTTTTTCTCCTTTGTTCTTGTTAGTTTAATTATAAACAAATACCATACTTGGTTCTGTTGTAATAATGATTTTCAATTTTTAATTCATGATAATAATTATAAATTTATTGGTTATAATTCTTTCTATTGTGATGAAAATAAACATTATTAAAATTTTATATTCTATAAGATGAAATCAGATTATAAATTTCTTTTTATTTGTCTCGATTTAAATTTAAAAATTTAAGATTATAAATACTTTTAGATCAATTTTTATCTCTTTTTTTATATTTCAAATAATTAGAACAACTAATATAATAAATTATATTAGTGCTTATTATATCGAGATTGTAAGAGAGATACTTACACCTCGACAATTGGCCTTCAACTGTGCCACTGGCGGCCTCTAATGTTTGTTGCCATCTATGAATATGCGAAACCATATGTATTGAGGGGGCTCTATTTATCCAAAAGACGAAGAAGTTTTTTTTTCTAATATTTTGACAATCTACTTTTAAATAGATAATTATGATTTAAATATTTTAAAATAATTAATTTTAATTATTTTTTAATTTTATTTAAAAATAAACAATCTCTGATAATATTTGTTACCATATGCGACCATGCAATATTTTGCATCATTATTTCAATATTATTATAATCTTATTTTTTAATAAAATTATACTATTGACCTTAAACCATTGCATTGGACGACCAATGGTTGGCCATATTATAACTGATATCGTTATTTTAATTATATTAAAATTTTATTTTTGAATAAAAATCCGCACATTGTGTTTAGCAAGCCTATATTGGTCGGCCAATATTTGTTCCCATCGTAACCATGCAATATCTACATTGTTATTTTTGTAATATTAAAAAATATTAAAATAAACAATTGGCCTTCTGCCACCCCATTTTAACGTTATTAGATGGTGTTCGCGGCCATCTACCTTCATGCAATATCTTATATAATTATTTTAACATTATTAAAATTGTATTTTTAAACAAATGCACTATTTTTATATCAATTAAACCTATAATTTTTATATCGTCTTATTTTCGATGATAACCGGGAGAAAAATTTTGAAAACAGACTTTAGTTATTCTTAGTATATCATTGGGTGATGTGACACCTATTTGTTTATATATTTTTATATATACTTAGTAGTACAAATATATAATTATGATATTATATTATTAATGTAAGGTGTCAATTTTTTAAAATATAATAAATATAAGTAATTAAATTAATATAAATAAATCGAGGTTAAAGAACATTAAAGAAATTGAATTGAAACCTCAAAGACTCGAAATTAGCAAAATCGATAACTGATGTTGTAAACCTTAGAATTTTAATCCGTAATTAAGATTTAAATTTTAAATTATAATAATAGTAACTAATTAACTTAATATAATTAAAATTAGGGTTTAAGAATGTAAAAAATTAGATTAGAAGGGACGAAACGGGTCTTTGATGACACGTGTGCAAAGTTGGCTCGCTACAGGCCTGACCCGTGCTTGACCCACGGCCAAGGCTTGCCCGAGGCATGACCGAGGTGCGGATTCCAGAGTCCAGCACCCGAATCGTGCTCGATTGGTGCTTGAGCACCGGTCTAGATATAAATACTCGCGCAGTCGACTTTTCAATCATTTTTTGGAAGAAAGAGAGAGAGGAGAGAGAAAGAACATGGAGGAGAAGAGAGAGAAGGATAAGATTGAGGCTCACGGGTATGTTTTTGGCATGGAACTAGTTGAGAAATTTAGACATCAGGTTAAGATAAGTGCACTCATTTACTTTTCTTCTCTTGTGGTACTTTTTGTTCTGTTTCTCTCAGGAATTTTTATTCCGATACCCATTAAGTATATAATTTAAAATATACATATATTGAGCATACATATATATTGATTTTGTGTTTGATTTGTAAGTTTGTTGAAGTATTGCATTGATTTGGAAACCCTAGCCCTTACGCATGTTTGCTCCTCTATTTTCGATTTTATGTGAAATTTGGCATTGATATTTGGAATACCTAGTTTTGTGAACATGCTTGCCTTAATCACTTGGTGTTTAATTACATCTATTTTGTATATGTCACTTTGTGTGAGGTTCCTCTTTTTAAAATATTATAATTAGAAGTAATTAAATTAATATAATTAAAAATTAGGTTTAAAGTGCACGGGATATTAAACATCAAAAGCAAAAATAGATGTGGGATGCCTAGCGCCTGAGTGGCGCCCGAGGCATGGCTCGAGCGCATTTTTCATAATGGTCACGCTCGATGAGTGTCTGAGGCACGTTTGAGTGCTAATTCCAGTGTACCCAGGCCCAAGTGGTACTCGACCAGCACTCGAGCGCTAGAGTTGTTAAATGGCATCATCTGCTCCTTTTCCACCATTTTTGCACAATTTTGGGTAGAAAGGAGAAAGAGGGCAAAAGGAAGGGAAGAGAAGTGAGAGAAGGTGAATGAGAGGTCTCAAGAGTTTGAATCCGGACGATCCTAGTAAGAAAACTAATAGATTGGAGTAATGTAAGTGTACTCTAAGTTTTCTTTTTGGTTATTATTGTTTATTTTCATCCATCTTGAGTATTACTATTCTAATACTCATCCTAATTGAGTTTCTAAAGTAAGAATATGAAAAATGTGTATATTTGTTACTTCTTCATATTTTTATAGCAAGATTTATCAAAAATTACCGTTTATTTGCTTGTATTTTAAATATGTATGTTATGAAAATTTTTTCTCCATCTTTAGAGGCTAAATATTCATTTCTTTATAGTTGTACTCCAAGTTTATGAGTTTTAAATTTGTTCCATGTTAATTATGCATGATTAAAATATATTGTATATTTAATTTTTATAGAGCATGTTTTCTTTTACTATTTGGACATTTTATTTTGTTTGTATTATTGATGAACTCTCATTATAAAGAAATGACCATGGTAAAAATATGCAAGCTCTATGAAAAAAATTATAAAAGAATATTCTACAATTAAATTAAGGACTTTTGAACTGTTTTTCAAAAGAATGAAAACTAAGAATATATGGATTTAAGAGTAAAATTTTCTAAGAAAATAAAAAATTAAGAAATTAGAGTAAGGAATGTTCATCATATAGTATATTTCAGTATGCCTTAATATATTATAACGAAATATCGATGTCTACTAAGGATCGCTTTGCAGCTAAAGACCGATCTATAGGGTTATATGTAAACGGCCCACATCTGAATCTTGAATAGGACGAGAAGGTTTTTGATTATGTAAGTGTAAACACAATCCAGATTTCAATTAATCGCTAATTTAGTCAGTAAGGTTTACGGCTCTAGTCCCCAAGAAAAATAAGTTTTCAGTACAATTTGATGAATAAAAAAATGGAAAGGAATTGAAAGAATTTGGAATACATTATGAAAGCATTTCTTTTCTATTTATATTTTATAATTATTTATTCATCTCTATTCCTTAATATATGTATTGTTATAATTCAAATATAAAATATACATATTCCTTGATATATATATATGTGTACCTTGCTGAATATTTGACTCACTTTATTACTATTTTTGATAACCTTTCAAATGATTAGTATGAGTTTAGGCCCGACGAGCAGGAATGAATGACCAGTGCCTAATTTTAGGACTTGAGAATGTCGTATGATATATTTTAGACATTGTCTTTTATATTTTTTGGTATAGTGCTGAATCTTTTGGATAGAAGGATTGTATATGTATTACTTTATAATTGAGGAAGCAGATGTATACTTTAGTTGAAAGCTAGTATATATTTGATTTATAAAATATTTTCGCAGGTTTGATGGCATTTGCAGGCAAGTTCTCGAATTAGGTCCGACAATGTGGCATGTCTTGATTTGTTATCGGAGTCACAAAGTTGTGGCATGTTGTGGATCTTATATATATTTGGTTGTTTATTTTATGGATTAATATATTATGTTTTGTAATTAGTTTGATGGACGTTAAGACAGATGGTATCCGTAGTCGTGGTTCGTTATACTTTGTATGTTTTGAAAATTATGTTGGATATTATTTGTGAAGGAATTTATTATCCGGAAGCTATAATATTTTGCTTGGCTCATTGTGGTAAGAATTTTTTAATTTTTCTAAGCTCTATGTTAATTCATACATGTATTTGAAGTCATGTAAAAGCTTAGGTTCATAAGAAATATAAAAATATGAAATATGTGTCTGTGTCTATACCCAAAAAAACATAAAAATATGAAAGTATGAAAAGAAAACTCTATAATTTGTTAAGGATTATAAACCACTTTTAAGAACTAAGTAATAAGAACTAAGTATGAAAATTTTCTTAAGATAAGATAAGAAATTGAAACTTTGTAACTTACTATCCGCTATCCGTTATCAATTATCTAAATCCGTTATCTGTTTTATTAGTATTGATATCTTCCATTTGAATCTGTTATATATTTTGTCAGTGTCGATATCTATCATTTGAATCCATTATCTATTTCGTCAGTGTCGGTATTTTGTCATCATCCGATCAATTACCTATTGATTCGGTTCTGCGATATTTTGTCATTTGAATCAGTTATCTGTTCTGTCAGTGCCGTATTTGTCATCCGTATCCGTTAATTGTTATCCCTAAACCCTAAAGAATAATATGAATGAATTTCTACATGTTTTAGAATAAAAAAATTAGAAACAAGATATGAAAAGTTATATGTATTTAGAAAGTGCATTTGATCATGACTCCTGTTTATACATCACGTATTATGGTCCAATTTCATTCTCTTAACTTATTTTGAGTATATTGCTTATGTATTTATTTATATTGTGCCTTACTTAATATTTAACTCACTTCTTACTATTTTCTTACCTTCAAATGAGCACGAGTTAAGGTATGATGAGATGGAGTAAAGGTCGCGGATCTTACTAGGCTTAGAAGAGGATTTTGTGATTCTTGTGTATATGTATGGAGAACTTGTATATAATTGTTGGATGAATTTGTGGATGTATTTTGGTTATTAGTGATGATAATCTAATGAATATAGTTTTTGTTGTGTATGGATTATTTTATATACTTCTACAGGTTATTGTGATTTGTATTTAGGTACCTAGTGACATTTTTCTGTGCCGACAATTGTGTTTGAAGACAAGATATTGCAATCACAAATGGATTGTGATATTTGGATCATGTGCGGCGTTTAATAAAATAATGATAATATGAAAAAAATTGGTCAAGGCCAATGAGCTTATCAAACACCAAGCATGTATTCTTATTCAAAACGAAAATTTTAATAAATTCAAAATAATGATTTATTACACCATTATAGTTGGCAACAAACATTGGCCGATGAATACGGTGATTGATAGTCAATTGTATAATTTTATTAAAAAAATAAAATTATAAAATATTAACTATAATTATTTATTTTTAAATAAACTATTATCTATTTTTTTAAAAATAAAAATTTTAATTAATAATAATTATTTTTTTAAAAAAATTAAAATATAATAATTTATTTAAAAATAAATTATTAAATTTAAAAAAAAAAAACGCTTGCTGATCTTTTTAAAAGAGGAGGCCCCCCTCGGTCCATATAATTTTGCACAGTCATAGATAGCGACAAACATCAGTTGTATTAGTCTAGATAAATATTGTCCCGAATTAAAAATTAATTTTTATTTTTTAATTAATAATTAATTTTTATTTATTTAGATAACCATCAGTAGATTATTATGATTTATTATATTAATATTAAATAATGATATAGGATATTGTGTGGTCATATATGATAATAAATATTGACTGTAATTATTTATTAGATCTATTAAACCATCGTAGTTGGTGACAAACATTGCCCGATGAATGTGGTGATTGATAGTCAACCATATAATTTTATTTGAAAAATAAAATTATAATAATATTAAAATGATGATATAGGATATTGCGTGGTCATATATGATAATAAATATTGATTGTAATTATTTATTTTTAAACAGATTTATTAAACCACCGCAGTTGGTGACAAACATTGGCCGATGAATGCAGTGATTGGCAGCCAACTGTATAATTTTATTAAAAAAATAAAATTATGATAATGTTAAAATGATGATATAAGATATTGTGTGGTCATATATGATAATAAATATTAACAGTAATTATTTATTTTTAAGTAAATTATTATAATTTATCTATTTTTTAAAGAATTAAAATTTTAATTAATAATTATTATTTAAAAATAATTAAATTATAATAATTTATTTTAAATAAATTATTAAAATTAAAAAAATAAGCTTGTTCACCTTGCGGATAGTCTAGATAGCGACAAACATCAGTTGTGATTAGTCTAGATAAATACTGTCCTAAATTAAAAATTAAAAATTATTTTTTAATTAATAATTAATTTTTATTTTTTTAAAATTAAATCGAGACCACTAAAGTTTATGCTAACTCATGGGAAACCTCAGACTGACAAGCTATCCAAACGTCAAATCCAATTGCCAACTTCTCTTTCATTAAATCCTACCAGCGTCCGTAGTTGTTGCGTTTGTCGGTTATCAAATTTTAGATATTTTATTTTCATATTTTAAATTATGTACCGTGCTGTTTATAACATTATTAAAATTTTATAAAAATAAATAAATAAATAGATTTGATAAAATATTATAATAAAAGGATAAAAATAATTTCAAAGATTACAAGCCCTTTTTTTTTTGTTGTTATTGAGAAGTATAAAATATGAAATAATTATTATTAACTAGGATTAGAAGATATATTTTTAACTATTTTTAAGAGATTATTATGACTAAATAATACCTACGATGTATTAATATTATAAATTTGACTAATAATTAAATCTATGGTATCATGATATCTTACCACACATATTGTACAAGTACCAAACTTTGATTGAGACTGGCTCCCCTAGAGGCAGCTTTCTTATAATTCAACCTTTTCTTTGAGCTCGAAGTTTACTAGTGAAAGATTTCAAGATGAGGGGATTGATTTTTAAATTTATCGTAGAAGGACTTTAGTATACTTTACATTTGAGCATCAAACATTGACTAAATAATATCCACAAGGTACTATTATTCACAAATTTGTTTAGCAATCAATATATGATCTCATAATATCTTACCGCACATATTATATGAGAATCAAACTTTGACTAAGACTAACTCTCGTAGAGTTGACTTTTTTACAATTTAACCTTCTTTTGAGGTCGAAGTTTACTAGTGAAGGATCTTAGCTTGAGGGGATTGGTTTTCATACCTGTTCTAGAGCGACTTTAGGACACTTAACATGCCTTGAAGTTGAGCAGATATGGTTCAAATTTCCGGCACAGTTGGTGAGTGAATGTTGTGGGCTTCAGCCCAAATGCTGAGCCGGCCCAAGCCGTTGAGCCGGCCTTGAGCCGGCCCACGAGTCGCCAAGCCGCGAGCCACGAACGCTTGTCTAAAGCCGATTTCGAGCCGTAGGGTTTCGTTGCCCTCTGCCGTGCCTTCGATTCATATTTGTCTTTTTCTCAATTAATTTCACATTTGTGCTCCATTAAGTGTTGATAACTCTCCAATTAAGTCAATTAATCAATTTTGGCAGTTTGAGTACAAACACACTTCGGTTGAGGCAGTGTGGTTTTATATAAGCCTCTCCGGCATCCAAAAAGTGAATACACCATCTAAACGAGTGAAGGAGTGTCGAAGACGGAATGGATTGGAGGTCGAACGTCCAAAATCAAATGGCGAGGTATATTAATCGATTCTAAATTACGCTTTTGTGGTTGTTTTAGCCACATAAATTTCTAACATTTGGTATCGTAGAAATGCTTTAACTCGCCTTTGTTGTTCTCGTATTTTTCGATTTTTTGAATTCAAAATCTAAAGTCTTCATTTTTTGAAGATTCGATTCAAAAGAAAGACTGAAATCGATGGAAAATTAAATTTTCAAAATTTTCATATATTTTTCATCATTTAGATGGTGCTGTTTGAATAAGGAGTGGAATTTGCTCGTTGTCGGGTTGGGCGAAACCGACGAAGGTAGACAACGACTTGAATGGCTTGGCTAAACGCCGTCGTTTTCCCGGCTTGTTTTTGTGTTTGAGTACAGCAAACGTCTTGGGTAATTAAACGACGTCGTTTTGCTACAATGTTTATAAAAAAAATAAAATAAAATTATTTGGTTTTCTTGGGCCGATTACGTGCGCGGCCCAACAGTATCGACGCGGCTCATTACTGTTCTGGCCCATACTGTAGTAGATGAGGAATTAAAATGCGGCCAGTGAGCTTCGAACGCGGGACACGTCGGGAAGAAGGGGCGGCTTCTGCTGCTGCGCTGCTGAGCGCCATGCTGTCATTATTACATTTCAATTTTATTTATACTTTTATACAGAGTATATATATATATTATATATATACGTATATATTTATATATATATATAATTATATATAAAGTATAAAATATAATATTTAGAATATAATTATATATATGTATAAATAATGTCTTGTGATCAAAATAATTTAATTAATTGGGAATTAGTTACAGCACCCTTAATTAATAAAATTATTTTTTTATTATCACGTGAGGTATAAAGACATAAATTGTGATAATTATTTTTGATATAATAAAATTTATCCCACAGAAAATTTTATTATATTAAATTAATTAATCAGGATGGAATGTCAAATTATTTTTTTAATTCCTCATAGGGATTAAGAATGGAATATAATTTGATAGTTTTATCATAAAATTGGACATGAATCTACTGGATTTAAAATTTAGCCTACAGGTAATTTTTTTATCTATTGATTTATGATGTATATTTTACATTGGTAAAACATAATTTTGTAATTTGTTAACATCATTTTTGGATGTTAAGCATGTATTTAATTTTATGCAGCTATTCAATCTGTAAATATTTCCAATATACGATGTGAATTCCTGAACTTAAGGGTAATAAATATAAAGTGTGGAAGGAGAGAATTCTTCTTCACTTAGGGTAGTTGGATATCGATTATGCTATCCGAAAAAACGAACCACCGGCTCTTACCATTACCAGCACTCCGAATGAGGTAACTCTTTATGAAGCTTTAACGTCTCCAATTGCCTCGGTTTAATATTCATAAAGACAAAAATTTCTCACTTTGGTATTCATAGTATCAAAGATACTAAAGTGCGTGATTTTACCGAAGGCCATAGATGGCTGACTTGGATAAAGATTGAGTACCTAATCATGAAGTTTTCATCTATTAGGCTCACCGGCAGGGTGTGCGTGAGAACACATAATACAAATGGGGGATTGCAACTCAACTAAAAATCTAGAGGTGGAAATGTCCCGAACCTTTCATTGTGCACTACATTTTAAATTCACTTCCACATGATATGGGCCTTTTAAAAATTTTTTATAACACACATAGAGGATAAATGGTCAATCAATGAATCATTGACCATGTGTGTTCAAGAGGAAGGAAGGCTCGTGATGGAGCAAAGTGAAAGTGTCTACATGTCAAGGAAGGTTCAAGACGCAAGCCAAATCAAAAGGAAAAGGTAAAAGTACCCCATTCAACTGATATCAAGAAGGAGTCCAAGTTTTTAAAAGAAGGGACACGTAAACGAACATTGTTTTAAGTATCAAAATGGGCTTGAAAAGAAAGGTAATCCACACTCTTTTGTATGTTATGAGTCTAATATGGTTAATGTTGCACATAACACATGGTGGATTGACTCTGATTCTACAATCAATATTTCTAATTTCTTACAGGGCTTGCAAAACCTAAGGAAACCAGTGGGCAGTAAACAATGCATCTTCTCCGGAAATAAGATACGTTCACATGTGGAGGCCATTGGAACATGCAATTTAATTTGAGTAGTGGTTTTGTTTTAACATTGGAAAACATCTTTTATATTCTAAATTTCTCCATTTCTAGACTTGTACCATTTGAATATTCCTTTACATTTTGGACTCATTATTCGGTTTATCTTATAAGTCCGATATTGTTGGAAATGATACAATCTCGATAGTCTTTATTATTTAAATTTTCAAGCTAATAAAGAAATTAAAAGATGTGTTATGAATGAATATTCCTCGATGTTGTGGCATAGGAGATTGGGACATATCTCCATTGATAGAATCAAAAGATTAATAAATGATGGAATACTTAGTACTCTAGATTTTACTGACTTTGAGACTTGTGTGAACTGCATTAAAGAAAAGCAGACCAACAAGACTAAGAAAAATGTCAAGAGGAGTTCGGACATATTAGAGATCATACATACTGACATTTATAGTCCTGATATAGACTCACATGGTCTAAAATATTTTATCACCTTTATTGATAATTTCTTATGATATATGTATCTTTACTTGCTTTATAATAAATATGAAGCCTTTGATGCTTTTAAATTATTTAAAGTAGAAGTAGATAAATAATCTGAAAAAAATATCAAAATTGTGAGATCAGATAGAGGTGAAAAATATTATGGTAGATATACTTGTTGGGTTCAGTACCCAGGGTCCCCAATCCACCGGGTAAAAAAGTACTTGACTCGGGAAGCTAAGTGTAAAGGAGCCTGAGAATGATCATAGCCGTCCGAGAGAAGATCTCGGGATAGCAGTGCAGGAACGCCCGAGGGCTTTGAAGCCCGAGAACCCCCATCGAGTTTTGAAGTCCGTGGACCCAATAAAAGCGCGAGGACACTCCAAGACGTCCGAGATTTCGGCTAACAAACTTCGCAAAACGCGTGAAACTCCGCAACGCACTACCACCGCCCGATCGACACCGCACTGTCACCGCCCGTCGGCATTCCCGGCAAAACGGCTAAATATCGGGCAGGACGTGTCAGGTGAGATTGGCACCTGGCCAACGGCATTATTTTCGCTATAAATACCCTCCTGGGCATCAGGGAGGAGGATCGATCTTTTTCCGCAAACTAGTGGGAAAGCTCTGACAAAATTTTCCTGAGAACAAAAAAAAGCTAAGACTCTCTGAGAAAGAAAGAGAACGCTCGGCCACTGTCTTCATCTCTTTGTAATTCAAACGCTCGGCCACTGTATTAGCCTCTTGTAAGAAAAACGCTCATAGTGAAGTAAGCCTCGTGGTTTTCCTTCTCATTCAAGAGAAGGTTTCGTAAAAATATTGTGTTCAATCTCTCTTCCCTCTCACTCAATCATCATCATTTGTGTTGCTCGGACTCCAAAAACTGCAACGCAACATTGGCGCCCGTCTGTGGGAAGAGGACAAAAAGTCAACTTCTCACCTTCTTAGATCACGTTTAACCACACGTCACAAAACATTTACTTCCAAGCATCATAACATGGTGAGCACCAGAGCATCAAGCGCACCATTCGACACACAGCCAGGAGGATGCCCCAAACCCCCGTGTGGGCATCGAAAACCAATAAGGGATTTGCGACCAAAATCTTCGCCTCTCTGCGCAAGGAAAGACGAGAGCGAGGGGAGCGCCCTGGGCTCCCATTAAACACAAGGAGGCGCGAGCGCGTCGTGGCGCCCACGGCAAGAGCCACCAAGAACCCAGGTGGCCTCAGAGTTGATCCCTCGAGCCCCGGAGGATCGTCTCGGTCCCCGGTCTCGGGGACATCGGGAAAATCGCGCCCGAGAGGCGGCGCACACGCGGGGTCAAGAAGGACCCCGAGAGACCTGAAACCACCCGCCTAACGAATCGAGGCACCTCCTACAGCTCCACCCCATGTGGAGGAGAGATTGAGAAAAAGTCTGGAATCGCGTCTTTGGGGAGAGCTGGGCGAGTATCCCCGATCTCCGCTCACGACGGACGTTAGACTCCCAAAGTTTAAAATGCCAAACCGGGAGGCGTACGATGGGAGGGCCGATCCCATTCCGAACTGTTCCGGAGCATCCGAGCCTGTGGACTAGACGAGGCCACCATGTGCCAATGCTTCCCCGACGCCGAAGGGGGACGCGAGAGTATGGTTTTAAGGATGCCCGCGGCTTCGGGCACTTTGCGAGTCGGCGGCGGCGAAGTTTCGCCTCAAGTAGAAGAATGGAGAAACACCACTGCAATCACTCGCGTGAAAGGTGCCAGGAAAGCCTAAGGGGAGTTCTTGGCAAGACGTGGCCGAGGCAGCAGATTCAAGAGTCCTGACGGAGTGAAGCTAAATGCTTTCCTAACATGCTTTAGGGCCCTCATTCGAGGAGGCCGAGTTGAAGAGGCCAATGAAGCAAATGGCTAAAAGGACGAGAGCTGTCCGAGACCATTAGAGAAGAAGAAAAGCCGGGGGACTTCCGTAGTCCCCCATTTTGGAAGTTCGAGTCGGCCGTCCGTAGAGAATCCTGACTCGATAGCTACGCGCACGAATGTACTAATGCGATTCAAGCGGAGAAGTTTGAAGTGGCCCAAGCCTTTGAAAAATCCAGGGGGAGGGGATCGAGATCTTGCGACTTATGCGGGGGTCATGCATTGAGGCTGCAAGTCTTTGCAGGGAAATCAAGAGCTAATCGGAGGGGGCACTCGGCCGTTTCCCTACAAAGACCCGGGACAATCCTCGGGAGCATGAAGATTGAGCGGGGGTTGTGAACATGGTGTCAATTGGAGCCCAGCTTCCAAAAGGCCGAGGATAGTATTAGGGACGATGTAATTTGCTTTAGCAAAGAGGATATGACCCATGTAACTTCCCCCATTGTGAATATGACCCCTCGTTTTGGTGAGCTAATGACTATAGTCTTTCGATAATGGAAGTTCCGAAATTTGCTTTATCTTAATCAAGCTTGGATTAAAAAGACATCATGAAGGCCCCAGAAACTTGATAATGAACCGGTTGGCATCGCAACTAGAAGTCACATGGGAACATACCCGAAGACGGCTTCAAAGGTCCTCACTTTCCTCGTGGTGGACCTCCCGTCCGTTTACAATGCGATTCTCGGGCGCCCTTGCCTTGCTTTGCCTTTGAAGCGGTGACCATCCCGCATTTAAAGATGAAATTCCCAACCCCATATAGGGGAAGTACTCGGCGAGCAGCAAGCCACCGGAAGGATGTGCTATCTATCGCAGTTGACTCCCTGCCGAGACCAACGGAAGACCTCGACCTCAGAGATGAGGCAACATGCGGCAGCGCATCGGTGAGCCTATCGAGTTCGGGGTTGGACCCCGAGGACCCGAAAAAGTGTGTCCAAATAGGAAGCTCCTCGAAATGTCCGAGACCAGCTCACAAATTTTCTTGTTTTCAACATGTTTGCTTGGTCCCCCAGCGGACACGCGGGCATCTCTCCCGAGACGATAACGTGCTTAGTGTAGATCCTCACCACAAGCACAGGGAAGCGGAGAAATCACTCAATGGAAAAGTGGTGGCCGGCCCGGGAGGAAGAAAAAAAGCTCTTGGACGCGGGATTTATTCGAGAATACAAGCATCTGGTTCTAGCCAACGTGGTAATGGTTGGGAAGTGGAGGAGCAACCTCAACAAGGCCTGTCCGAAGGATAGCTTTTCACTTGAGATCGACCGGTTGGTGGACTCAACGTTTTCACGAGCCTGCCTGAGCTTTATGGATGCTTACTGCTACAATCAAATAAAAATGTTTCGAAGAGCACACATCCTTTATGACCGACCATATTGTTACAAGGTGATGCCCTTCGGACTCAAGAACGGGGGCAACATTTTAGTCAATAAGATGTTCGAGGACCAAATCGGCAGGAACGTGAAGTACGTGACGACTTTACTCGTAAAGAGCACCGTTAGTGAAGCCACGTTGGAAACCTTCCGGGCATTGAGGGCGCGGAATGAAGTCAACCCAACAAATGCACATTTGGGGTAACGTCCAGGAAGTTCTGGGCTATATAGTGTCACGGCAGCGGGATTGAGGCGAATCCGAAAAGATCCAGGCGATCTTGAACATGCAATCCCCGCGATGTGAGAGACGTTCAAAGACTCACGGGGCGGGTGGCCGTTCAGCAAAATCGCCGAGAGGCATTTGCCCTTCTTGAGTGGCACCAGGGGCCAAGACCCAAGGCTTTCGTTGAGCAAGGTGTGAGGAGGCACCGGGGCCTCAAGGCGTATCTTGCTAACCCTCCATCTTGGCTTCCCGGAGGCGGGAGAGGAGCTCTATTTGTACCAATCGATGGCCGGCCAAGCCCCGAGCTCGGCCTTGGTGAAAGAACGCCAGGAAATAGAGCAAATATACTATGTTAGCAAGATAGATCCTGTACCCGCGTGCGGAGAAATTGGTATACTGCCCAGAAGTTAAGGCCCTACTTATTGGCACATAGAATTGTAATCGACCTACCGCCGAGGACTATTCTCGAGCCAGAGGTCTCGGGCGACTAATAAAGTGGGCCATTGAGCTGGCGGGTCGACATCGAATTGCCGAGGCCGGCCATGAAGGGCCAATGGATTTTGTCGCGGAGACCACAAAGACTTGATAGCAATGATACGGGGAAAGAGGATCACCACCAGCATGGAAACGGGCTCGCCATGAAGGAGAGGCTGCGGGGCGGGCGTACTAAGAACTCCCGTGGGGTCCGAAATTAAGTATCGGTAACTTTAGATTCCGGCGACCAATAACGTCGCGGAATACGAGGCCTTGATCAAGGACTTCGGTTGGCAAAGGAATGCTCGGCGGGGACTTGGTGGTCTTTGATTCCGAGCTAGTCATCAACCGTGTCCCCTGAACTTGGGCGAACCACCCTCAACTTTCCAAGTACCTCACGAAGGTGAAGGAATGACCTAATTTTGAGCGAATTGAATGCACATTCCGAGGGAAAATAATGAGAAGGCGGACTCCTTGGCAAAAGGGTGTGGGGACCCGAGCAATACGCCCGAGGAATGAGGGAAACACCGGAGCGACCAACGGTAGATGAGCCCGACACCGTGGTTATGCCGGTGTCCGCGGTGATGTACTTAATGCGATGGAAGTGAGGACCCTGTTAGCCAAGAAGGTCAAAAACCGCTGGGCGGGTATTGTGGATGGCCGTTTATATCGAGGTTTTTTACTTAAGATGCCCGATGGAAGCGAATACGCCCTCCAGAGGTGCATCTTGGAATGCGGATCCCATATTGGAGGCAAGAACCTGGCGTTCAAAATAATGAGGCAAGGGTATTGGCCTACCATGAAGTATGATGCCGTGGACTTTACGCAAGTGCGAGAACCGCCAAGTCATTTATTGAACCACGGGCCACACAAGACTTCTCCGTGGCCCTTGCACAATGGGGACTTGATATCCTCGGACCACTCCCCATAAGAAAAAGTTGGGGATCGACTACTTTACAAAGTGGGTTAAATCTTGAGATGGCGAAGTTTCTACGGCAATCAATCTAGTATGGGATCCCGAAAGTGCGTCATCATAACGGGGAATTCACCGGGAAGCGGTTCTCCATCGTAATCAACCCGATCCACACGTCCGTCGCCTACCCTAATTCGGACTATCCCGCGGGCTTAAATTAAACCGATAGACTCTGGGGCTCCACGGGTGGATGAGCTCCCCTCTATAACTCGGGTCCTATAGAACTACTCCAAGGGAATCGAATAAGGAGACACCCTTTAGCCTTTGCTATGGGGTTCAAGCGGTTATACCGGTGGAAGTGGGCCTCCCAAGTCTCGAGTGGAACACTATGGACCTCAACGGCCAAAACTCCGTGAGCACCTTGACTTACTCGAGGAGGCCCGCGAAGCACGACTAAGCATTGCAACATATCAGCGTGGGTGTTACTACAATACTAGTTTGATCGGAGATGTTAAGAAGCATTGGGCGGCCCAGGAAGAATGCCGGCCGTAACAAAATTGTCTCGGCGATCCTTCGGGATGGGGCATACAAGCTCACGCGGCCGGAGGGTAGGCTAATCCCCCGGACATGGAATGCAACACACCTCAAGAAATACTATTTTTAAATGGGAAGCTTTTGTTCCGTCCGAGCGGCCCAAGAGGTCGTATTCATAAAAATTTCCGAGCGGCCCAAGAGGTCGTATTCAAAATCTCGTTCCGTCCGAGCCCAAGAGGTCGTATTCAAAAATCGGTTATCCGAGCGCCCAAAGGTCGTATTCAAAAACTTGGTTGTCCCGAGCGGCCCAAGAGGTCGTATTCAAAAACTTCTGGATGTAGAGCGGCCTTGTGAGGTCGAAAAATTCAACAAGTACAAGGAAGGAAAAGAAAAAGGCACAACAATCTTCAACAACTTCTTTCTCATTTCGACAAAGGAACAAAGTACATGTACAAAAATAATAATAAAAGTACATCAAAGCATTGGTGGTTTCTCGGGAAGGTCCAAGGCGCTGTCTAGGCCCCGGAGATAATGGATCTTGAAGGACCCCACGGGCGTCGCTCGGAAAGGCCTCAATGCCCGGCAAGTCATCGGCTCTCAAAGCACCGGCATTAAGGGGATGGAGTACCGCGAGGGAAACCCGGGGCGAATAAGACGAAGTACTGTTCGCGACATCCGGGATACCCGTCCCCAAGATTTAACGCCCAATAAAGGCGTAAGGTCCCGGGCCTAAGGGATACTCTTAGACTCTCCTCTTGGTGACGCAATCTGTCTTCACGACGCCTTACAACATCCTTCAAAGAGGCTATTTCCTTCTTAGCATCAAAGAACTCCGCCTCGGCCTCGAGAGGCCTCTGGCGCGCCTCGGCTCCTCACCGGGAGAGAGTCCGAGCGACCCCTCCGCAATGATCTTGAGCCTCGGCCATAGTTTGGAGCTGCGTTGAAGAAAAGGATTAGTAACTAAGGAAGTATAATGGAAGGACAAAGCACCTCGAGGGAAAATGGAAATACCTCGGAAGCAAGGAGCCGCCACTCGAAGAGGCCTCTACATGGTTCTCGGATTTGGAGCGTCGGCCGGCACCACGAAGCCTCAACCCCACCTCGAAGTAAGAGTATCCACACGAGCAGCATTACCGGGGCTCGGCAATAGGTGCCTCCACCTCCACCAAAGGTCCGAGGTCGTGCACACTCGGGGTCCCACGCCAGAACCTTCTTGGCGCTCGTCGGCTTGATGGGAAACAACGACCTCGGCTTAACGTCCCACCGAGAGTCCTCGACCTCAATAGCCTCGGATGGATGCTCCACGGGGTGGGCGCGCGCCGGAGTAGTTCAAACTCCGAGGCGGGACTCTCGGTGGCTTGACTGGAAGCTCACCACCTCAACGATCGTTTGGACTTAGGGGAGCTCGATTACTTCATCAACCCTCGGTGAAGATCCCCGGGTAACTCGAAAAATAAAGGCATGGAGAGTCCACGACCCCGAGGGCCTTAGATGAAAGGACTTCCTTCTCTTGAGCAGAGGAGCAATAATGTCACCATCCAAGAACTCGATGAAATAGTGCCCTCCGAAGAAGGCATCTCCACCACGGCTAGAGGACGCTTTGAGCCCTCAACGTCGGGCGTTTGGAGCTCTCGGACGCCCGCTTTGCTAAATGCTAAGATCCTCTTTATCAACTTCTTCTTGGATTTGGACTTTGAGTGGACTCGAGACCCACTTGGCCTCCTTAATTCTCGGGCAGCAACCAAATGTTGCGCTTGTCCCAGGAAAGATTGGCTTTCACCAATCCTTGGCGTGAGGAGGGCTCGGTGCAGCAAGAGCTCTTCACCTTCCCCCATTTATTTGGGATGGCCCAAAACGTGAATGCCGTAAAAGAAAAATTTGTCTTTTGGAGTCCGGTTCCCCACAAAGCAACGCAAATAGAGGAGTCATTGATCTCAAGGTTATGTGAAACGGAACATAACCTTGACAACCGTGACGTTTAGGAGTTTCTTTTGGCAACGAAGAAAGACGCACAAGGAAACAAGGTACCTCATGGCGTTTAGTGGAGCCCCCCCAATGGGGCAGCCGGATGCCTCATAATCTCGTGGAGCTCCTTTAAGAAGAGGAAATCGAAGCCCACTTTTGAGGTGAACCTTAGGCCCAGTGATGAAGCCGTCGCTTACTGTCTTCCGGTCTGGCACCACCATCGCCATCTCATCAGGAATCCCGAATAAAACTCGAAGCTCCTCGAGCCTATCATTCAGCCAAGGCCGACGCAATATCCCTTACAGGCGCCTTTGTCGACTTATTGGAAGACGAAGAGAATTTCTTTTGCGAGAGAGGTTAGCGAAGAGTTTTGAATGTAGAAGGGCGCCTTTTATAGCCGAAAAATTTGAAAAGGCGCCATAATTACCGTCTCAGCCATTCGAGTCGAAAAGAAACAACGTGTCATCGGGCATTGGATGCGGAAAAGGAGTGACGCGTTGGCCACGTGAAGTCCGACCGTCCGCCAGATAATTAATGGCTCGCCACGTGTCACCCTACTGCGTTCTCTTCCGAAATGATGAGCGTTTACCTTTCCAAGGTAATTGACAGCTTGTCAATCACGCATTTAATGCCCATAAAACCTGAAACGGCGGCGTGAGAGTCTTCGGACAATAACAAAGTTCTTGACAACGAAGTCCGGGACCAAGTTACAAGGACCTAAAAGCGCCTCCAAGCAAATTCTCGATCTAAGTCTTCATCGGGCAAAGCGGAGTCTCCTCGGACAAGCAGCATGTCCAAGCTGGACAATCATCATGATCGCGGGCTAGCATTCACAAGAAAAGGACATCTCGGGAAGCATCGGAGAAGAACATGCCCAACGGTCGAAGATCTCGGACCCTTGGGCATGGGGGCTAGTGTTGGGTTCAAGACCAGAGTCCCCAATCCACCGGTAAAAAGTACTTTCGGGAAGCTAAGTGTAAAGGAGCCCGAGAATGATCATTTTAAATGCAGAACGCCCGAGGGCTTTGAAGCCCGAGAGAACCCCATCGAGTTTTGAAGTCCGTGGACCCAATAAAAGCGCGAGACACTCCAAGAGCGTCCGAGATTGCCCTCTAACAAACTTCTCGCAAAACGCGTGAAACCGCAACGGCCATGATTTTGTCACCGCCGTCTCGGCATTCCCGGCAAAACGGCTAAATACCGGCAGGACGTGTCGTGAGAGGTGGCCAATGGCCAACGGCATTATTTTCGCCTATAAATACCCTCCCGGGCATGTTGATCTTTTTATAAACTAGTGGGAAAGCTCACAAAATTTTCCCGAGAACAAAAAAGCTAAGACTCTCGAGAAAGAAAGAGAAAGCTCGGCCTTGTCTTCATAATTCAAATTATTAGCCTCTTGTTATAGTGAAGTACTTCAAGCCTCGTGGTTTCCCTTCTCATTCAAGAGAAGGTTTCCACGTGCAAAAATATTGTGTTCAATCTCTTCTTCCCTCTCACTCAATCATCATCATTTGTGTTGCTCGGACCCAAAAATCCGTAACGCAACAATACTGAAGATAGATAAATGCCTGGTCCATTTGTAAAGTTTCTTCAAGAACGTGAGATTGTCGCCCAATACACTATGCCTGGATTCTCGGACCAAAATGGTGTAGTAGAAAGAAGAAACCGAACATTGTTGGACATGATGAGGAGAATGTTAAGTAACTCCGAACTTTTAAAATCTTTGTAGAGTAAAGCTCTTAAAACGGTGGTGTATATATTAAATCGGGTCCCAATAAAAGCTGTCCCAAAAACTCCTTTTGAGTTATGGAAAGGTTGAAAACCGAGTTTGCAACATGCACGCGTATAGGGATGCCCATCTGAAGTAAGAATTTATAACCCACAAGAAAAGAAATTGAACCCAAGGACTATAAGTGGACATTTTATTGGATATGCTGAACGGTCTAAGGGATACAGATTTTATTATCCATCTCACACCACTAGAATTGTGGAATCAAGAAATATAAAATTTTTTTAGAATGACTTAATGAGTGGGAGAAAACGATCAAGAACTGATCATTTGGATTCACAACCCTCCACTTCATATGATAGATTGATTGATGTACACAATACCCCTCAAGATTAATCTAGTGTTGAACAACTAATCATTGTCATTCCACAAAAATACTTGATTCTATCGTAAAATTAGGATTTGTTTATTTATACAACATTTGAGGATTACAACATTAAGAAGGTCTTTAGAATGAGAATTTTTGATTATAAGTCTCGACTACAATGTGGGAGTTAAAATGATCTTGAAACGTTTTCACAAGCCATGAGTTGTAATGAATCACAATTATGGTACAATGCTATAAAAGAAGAGATGAGTTGGGAGGGATCTTGTTGAATTGCCTAAAGGGGCGAAAGTTATAGGGTGTAAATGGGTCTTCAAAATAAAGAAAGACTCATTAGGTAATATCGAAAGATATAAGACAAGACTAGTTGCTAAGGGATATACTCAGAAAGAAGGAATTGATTACAAGGCGACTTTTTCTCCTGTATCTAAAAAGGACTCTCTTCGTATAATTTTGGCATTGGTTGCTCATTTTGATATGGAATTATAATGAATAAATGTAAAAACATCATTTTTAAATGGTGATCTAGAGGAAGAGGTTTACATTAAACAACCAGAAGGATTCTCCTCTAGTGATGGTGAGCAATTGGTATGTAAATTAAAGAAGTCTATATATGGATTGAAACAAGTATCCCGTCAATGGTATTTAAAATTTGATGAAATTATCTCTTCATTCGGTTTTGAAGAAAATATTTTGGATCAATGTATATACCAGAAGGTCAGTGGGAGTAAAACTTATTTCCTTGTCTTATATGTGGATGATATTTTACTTGCATCCAATGATAAAGGGTTGTTGTATGAGGTGAAATAATTTCTCTCTAAAAATTTTAAAATGAAGGATATGGGTGATGCATCTTATGTCATTGGTATAAAGATACATCGAGACAGACCACGTTGTGTTCTGGGTTTGTCTCAAGAGACCTATATCAATAAGGTTTTAGAGAAATTTTGGATAAAAGATTGTTCACCAAGTGTAGCACCCATTGTGAAGGGTGATAGGCTCAATTTGAGCCAATGCCCAAAAATAATTTTCAAGAACATTATTAGTTGTTGGAAGTTTGATGTATCTTCGGGTATGTATAAAACCCGACATAGCATTTGCGGTTGGAATGTTTGGAAGATTTGATAATTCAAGAACGAACATTAAGAAAGTCATGAGGTATCTTCAGGTACCAAAGACTACATGCTTACATATAGACGGACCGATAATTGGAAGTTTTTGGGGCACTCGATTATTTCGTTGGATGCGTTGATTCACGTAAATCAACATCCGGTTACATATTTTTGTTTACCGGTGGAGCTGTATGGCGGAGTGCAAAGCAAAATTGCTACTTCCACTATGGAGGCCGAGTTCGTTGCTTGTTTCGAATGTATGGATGAGAAATTTTATGTCTAAACTTAGAGTAGTTGATTCCATCTCAATGCCATTAAAGATATTTTACGATAATTTAACATTTTCCGGCTAAAAATAATGAAAGTTCGAAAGTAAACACATCGATATTCAATTTTTAGCCATAAAGGAGCGCATTAAATGAAAGAAAATTACTATTGAGCATATCAGCACTGAATTGATGATCGCTGATCCTTTGACAAAAGGCATGCCACCATTAAGGTTCAAGGATCTTGTAACTGAAATGGAATTGAGTTCCATTTTATAATTTTCATTCTATGGACAATGATGTTGTAAATTTCTATTTAATTATTGTGATATTTCTCAAAATTGTGTACACATTAATTAATTTGAGAATATCATTTTGGACAAAAGAATATAGGATGACTTGAGAAATTAATATATTGTAATACATGGAAGATATTACTCATTATTAGAGGACTTATCGCCATGATTCATATATTTATTTTCTTAAAGTTTGAAAAATTGATGGATTTAGTTATAACATAGTTAAATATGGACCAAGTATGAGAATGTGGGTATTCAGGCCGGCCCAAGCCGTTGAGCGGCCTTGAGCCGGCCCACGAGCCGCCAGCCGCGAAAACGCTTGGGTTTTTCAGGGTTTCGTTGCCCTCTGCGTCTTCCTTCGATTCATCACCATTTGCCGTTTTTCTCAATTAATTGCTGAAGCATTTGTGGTCCATTAAGTGGTGATAACTCTCCCATTAAGTCAATTAATCAATTTTGACCGGTTTGAGTACAAAACGCTCGGTTGAGGCGGGTGATGGTTTCGCCTATAAATTGAGCCTTCTGGTTTTGTCCCTGGCATCCAACTCAAGCAATACATCATCTAAACGAGTAAAGGAGTGTCCAGAAGTACGGAGCCGGTCCGAATCGAACGTCCGAAAACAAAGCACCAAATGGCCGGAGGTATATTAATCGATTTTAAATTTCGCTTTTGTGGTTGTTTTAGCCACATAAATTTCTAACAAATACTTCCTTACAGCCTTCATCATGGAGGATGCCGTGAGAGGAGATGTTATTCGGCAGTTGGCTCGACTATCTATGTATATTTGTGCTCACTATGTTGATTGGTTTGTTAAAAATTATTACTTCATGGATATTTGTGGGTGTGATTATGTTAAAATAGGAATGAATTGCTTAACTATGTTTTTCATAGAAATGCTAATAATGTATACCTAAGATCTGAATTTAATTCAAAGAAATTAAAATCTATCTCTTAAACTGTTCAATCTGAACTCTACACAAAACAATTAGAAAATAGAAACTTCGAAGTAATTAAAATTCACTTTTTGAAATATCCTTCAATGTTCAAATTTGTTCTGTTTTCAAAAAATTAGAATATAAGATAAATTCAGGGAATGAGAGAGTGAAAGTGGAGGGTTTGGCTCTGTACAATATCAAAAGAACAAGTAACTTAGAGGACCATATTTTGTTTCTCTAGTTTTCTCGATGCTATCTCTCTTTTCAAAGAAAAATGTACATATTTATAACAATAATTTTAGTTATTGAAATTTTTTTGAAAATGAATAATTAGTTGTGATATGGGTCATTGGGCCTATTAGAAACTAATTAATTTAACTACCATTATATATGTTTCGAATGTGGGATTAATTAGATACGGTTAATATTTAATGATTAAATTGATATTTGACAATAGATGTTTATTAGGCCTGAATTCCTCGTATACGCTAACTATATATACGATGAACCACTCTATTGGACACCCAAATGTGCCACCATTCGTTCATCTAATTCGAACTGTGTTATATTCTGTTTAATAACTACCTGATTGCTTGCTAAATTTTGATTTATCCTAACTATAATTGTGTCGATTTTATGTGCTTTGGTTTAATGGGTTAGATGCTACTCACTAATTTCTTGCTATCTAGGCTTATCAACCATGGGCTCATTAGGCAAATAAATTGGGCGAGCCCATAGATGATGTATCCAACAAGTTGAATACGGTTCATCATATTAAGTTTACCTCTAATAATAAGTCAAATGATGAAAATATATTTTAAAAAATAGCTAATGGACGAAATATTTATTATTTGTTTGGCCTTTTCTTATTAATTCTTAGTAATTTTGTCATAAACAGATATTAATTCTAAATTATAATTATTTTCAAACTTTTAATTAATGATAATAATTATAAATTTATTGATTATAATTTTTTCTATTGAGATGAAAATAAATATTATTAAAATTTTATATTCTATTAAATGAAATTGATTTATAAATTTTTTTTTGTATCGATTTAATTTAAAAAATTTAAGAGTATAAGTACTTTTAGATGAATGTTTTTCTTTTTTCATATTTTATATAATTAAAATAACTAATGTGAAGAATTATATTAGTGCTTATTATATCGAGATTCTAAGAAATATATTTTCACATCCACAATTGGCATTCAACTACCCCACTGGCTGCCTCTAATGTTTTTTGCAATCTAGGAATATACGAAAAAATATGTATTGAGGGGGGTTGTATTTATTCAATAGACGAATAAGTTTATCTCTTTAAAATTTTAATTATATATTTTTAAATAGATGGTTATAATTTAAAGATTTTAAAATAATTATATTTAATTTTTTTAAAATTTATTTTAAAAAATAGCTAAATAATAATGATACATTTAAAAATAAATTGTCTTGGCTAATATTTGTCAGCACATGCGACAATGCAATATTTTATATCATTATTTTAACATTATTATAATTTTAATTTTGAATAAAATTATACTATAAACCTTCAACTACCGCATTGACCGACCAATATTGGCCGCCATTTACGACCACATAATATTCTGTATCATCATTTTAATATTATTATAATTGTATTTTTACAATAAAATTATACAGTTGACTATCAATCTCCGCATTCATCGGCCAATGTTTGTCATCAACTACAGTAGTCTATTCATCGGCCAATGTTAGACCTTATTAAAATTTTAGTTTTGAATAAAAATACATGCATGGTGTTCGATAAGCCCATTGGCCTTGACCAATTTTTTTAATATTATCATTATTTTATTTTTATATAAAGTAACACGATTAGCTTTCATGCCTTTAATATTTATACTGTCTTATTTTTAATAATAGTTGGGAAAAAATATGAGAAGCACACATTAATTATTCTTACTATATTATCAAACCACTTCATATCTTTTCATTTATATATTTTTACATAAATATTTATCACATATATAATACATATATGTGATAAATATTGTCGGTGGTGTAATAATATATTGTCAGTGGGTAGCCTTCAATTTACAAAAATTATATAATACATATAACTTTTTAATATTAGGTAATTATTACAAAATGTATAACTGTCATAAGTCTTAATATTAAGATAAATCAAACCTAATTAGCAAAATAATTTAGCATTTTTGAATGATTGAATAAAATATGAATAAATTTGATAATTATATATTTTTGAAATTTAGATTGAGAATTATTTTTCTTTCAATATTTGATATATAGAAATAGAAATGATGATAAAAAAAATAATTAACTATGAAATAAATGTTTTTTATTATTTTAGTAGAATATGTACACTCTAATAAACCATAAGCATACTTCCAAACCATTGGCAACCCACTAGCACGCCTCCACGACTCCACTCGCCACTAAATTGTAAATTTGCTATAGATTTTGTGGAATTTAAATTTTATATAAATACACAATAAATAAATAAATAAATAAATATATATATATATATATATATATATATATAGGGATATGGGTTTTTCCATTTCCCCTTTTTTAAAAAAAATTATCATTCAAAAAATTAAATTTTGTGTTATTTATACCAACTAAATGGTAAATTACATAATATATATTTATTATTTGTTTGGCTTTTTCTTATTTATTCTTGTTAGTTTTGTCATAAACACATATCATACTTGGTTCTATGTCTCAAATTTTTAATTCATGATAATAATTATAAATTTATTGACTATGAATTTTTCTATTGAGATGAAAATAAACGTTACTAAAATTTTATATTCTATAGGTGAAAGCAGTTTATAAATTTTTTTTATTTGTCTCAATTTAATTTAAAAAAATTTAAGAGTATAAATATTTTTAGTTCAAATTTTATCTTTATCTTTTTATATTTTATATAATTAAATTAATTAATATGAAAAATTGTATTAGTGCTTATTAATATGAAAAATTGTATTAGTGCTTATTTTCACCTCCACAATTGGCCTTCAACCGCCCCACTGGCCGCCCCTAATGTTTGTCATCATCCATGAATATGCGAAAAAATATGTATTGAGGGAGGCTCTATTTATCTAATAGGCGAAGAAGTTTATTTTTTAAAATTTTAACTATCTACTTTTAAATAGATAATTATGATTTAGATATTTTAAAATAATTAATTTTAATTATTTTTTAAAATTTATTTAAAAATAGCAAAATAATAATGATACATTTAAAAATAAATATTTTCAGCTAATATTTGTCTGCACATGTAACAGCGCGATATTCTGTATCATCATTTTAACATTATTATAATTTTAATTTTGAATAAAATTATACTATAAACCTCTAACCACCCCACTGACCGGCCAATATTGGCCACACCATGCAATAATCTATATCATTATTTTGACTTTATTAAAATTTTATTTTTGAATAAAATTCCCCACATTGTGTTCAACAAGCCCATTGGCCGGGGCCTTTTTTTTTAACATTATTGTAATTTTATTTTTAAAAAAAATTATACAGTTAGCTTTCAAAGTCCACTGCCCGCATTGCCCGGCGATATCTACGTCATTATTTTAGCAATATTTAAAATAAAATTACACAATTGGCCTTCAACTGCCACATAGGACGCCCCCCGGCGTTCGCGGCCGTCTACCATCATGCAACATCTTATATAATTATTTTAACCTTATTAAAATTTTATTTTAAAAATGAATGCACTATTTTTATATCAATTAATCCTATAATGTTTATATTGTCTTATTTTCAATAATAATTAGGAGAAAAATTATATTAGCTATTCTTAGTATATCATAGAGTGATATGATGCCTATTTATTTATATGTTTTTATATAAGTTTATTAGTATAAATATATAATTATGATACTATATTATTAAAGAGCATTAAGAATCGACCAAGATGTACACATTGGGTATAGCATAATAAAATTGAATTTCCAATCAAATGTAAACAATTAAACTCTTGAACATAAAAAATATAATAATGATATCAACAATCAAGCATATTATATTTTTTATAATGGTAAGGTTATCTAACGATAACATAATTAATATAATTAAATTAATTTAGAAAAAGTCAAGTCATTTAATATTTTAAATGTTAAGTTTCAGATTTTTTAATAGGATAAATGAACCATGGAGAAGATAGATTATTAAAATATTTTTATTAAAAGTTACATTTTATATTGATTAGATTTAACAAAAATCAAAGCTGGGTTTGAATTCAAAATAATTAGAATATTATACAATGGTGGTAGTGGGATCACTCAAGATATATTTAAAATTTAGAAAAATATTTAAAAATATCTTTTACTTATTTTTACAGATATTATTAGATAATATAATATTTATTAATTTATTTTATATAGGGTCATTAACAATAAAATATGACACAATAATAATTTAAGCAAACAATAAATATCAATGGAACAAAAGTTATAAGACCTCACAAATAACCAAATATAGAAAAAAATAAAAGTGCATAAATATCTTACAATTTTTACTTCTTCACGGTCATTTATTTTTATATGATATCTTGTGACATAATTCTTGCAAAGCCATCCGTTTAGGTAGATAACATAATTATTATTCCATAAAAACAAGCATGCTATAATTCCGACCGTTTTCTAAGCATATTATATTTTCATAAGAATAAGGTTATTTAGTGATAACATAATTGATATAATTAAATTAAGTTGGGAAAAGTTTGATATTTTATATGCTAAATTTGGGTTTTTTTTTTTAATGGGCAAATGGACTATCAAATAGATAGATTATTAAAGCATTTTTATCGAAAGTGGCATTCTATATTAATTATAATAATTAGACTTAGCAAAGGCCAAAGAGTATTTGAATTCAAAATAATTAGAATATTAAGTAACGGTGAAAGTGAAAATACTCAAAATATTTTTAATTTTTAGAAAAAAATTTAAAAATATCTTTTAATTATTTTTAAAAATAATAATAGATAATAATAGGGTCATTAATAATAAAACGCAACACAATAATAATTTAAGCAAACAATAATTACTAATACAATAAAAGTTACAAGACCTTATAAATAACCAAATATAGTAGAAGTGTATAAATATCTTACAATTTTTACTTCTCCACAGTCACTTATTTTATATGATATATTGTGACATAAGTTTTACTAAGCTATCCATTCGGATCGTCAGTAGTAGCAAGGAGATGGTAATAGTAGGCCTCACCCTCCTGGTGGTGGTGGCGGCAGCGGCGGCGGCGACAAGCATCAACCCCATGGTGGTCGGCAAGAGCATGGTGGACGTGGTGGTGGTGGGCAGGTGCATGGTGGCCTTGGTGGGCAGTAACATATTGTTGGGCAATAGCATGGTGGTGGCGGCGGACAGTAACATATCAGTGGTGGTGGCGGTGGGCACATGCACCATGGTGGAGGTTGCCACCACATTTTCACCCAGATAGAAGTTGGTTTTAGAATGGGAATACGTAGTTAGAGGTAGGGGAGCTGTTTATATAGTGGTAGATGGCCGATGAATGCCGTCGTTAATTGTCAACTGTATGATTTTGTTAAAAAATAAAATTATAATAATGTTAAAATAATAATATAGGATATTGTGTGGTCATATATGGTGACAAATATTGTCTGTGACAGTTTAAGTGAATTATTAAGATTTATTTATTTATAAAAAATTTTAAAAATTAATTGAAAGTAATAATTTTAAAATTGTTGAAATTTAACTATCAATTTAAAAACTAATAATTAAAATTAAAATATGAAATCTCTTCATCTACTTGAAACATAGCCCCTCTTCAATCCATGGTGTAAGGGGCGCTGCGACGCACGCCCCATATAGTACCTGTATAACGTCGCGTCATAACTGTCGAGTAAAGATTCAATACCTATTATTAATTATTTTATTTAAAAAAATATTTTCTTATTTTAATAACAAAAAAGAAGGACATTAGATCTCCAGCCAATAATTACAATGCAACATTGTACATGTACTGTATGGAACCACGTCATAGCGCCCCGTTCTCCTCTATCCATATGATTTTGCATAGCCATAAATGGAATCAAACATAAAATGCAATTAATATAAATAAATGCTATCTTAAATTAATAATTAACTTTTATTTTTTTAAAATACTTGTCTTTTTGTTAAATCATACTTAATTTAATTATATTAATTATGTTATCGTTAGATAACCTTATCATTATAAAAAATATAATATGCTTGATTGTTAATATCATTATTATATTTTTTATGTTCAAGACTTTGATTGTTTATATTTGATTGGAAATTCAATTTTATTATGCTATACCCGGTGTGTACATTTTGGTGGATTCTTAACACTCTTTAATAATATAATATCATAATTATATATTTATACAAATAAATTTATATAAAAATATATAAATAAATAGGGATCATGTCACTCTATGATATGCTAAGAATAGCTAATATAATTTTTCTCCTAATTATTACTGAAAATAAAACAATATAAACATTATAGGATTAATTGATATAAAAATAGTGCATTTATTTAAAAATAAAATTTTAATAAGGTTAAAATAATTATATAAGATATTGCATGATGGTAGACGGCCGCGAACGCTGGGGGCGTCCTATGTGGCAGTTGAAGGCCAATTGTGTAATTTTATTTTAAATATTGCTAAAATAATGACGTAGATATCGCCGGGCAATGCGGACAGCGGAGTTTGAAAGCTAATTGTATAATTTATTTTAAAAATAAAATTACAATAATGTTAAAAAAAAAGGTCCCGGCCAATGGGCTTGTTGAACACAATGTGGGGAATTTTATTCAAAAATAAAATTTTAATAAAGTCAAAATAATGATATAGATTATTGCATGGTCGTAAATGGCGGCCAATATTGGCCGATCAGTGCGGTGGTTAGAAATTTATAGTATAATTTTATTCAAAATTAAAATTATAATAATGTTAAAATAATGATACAGAATATTACGCTGTCGCATGTGCCGACAAATATTAACAGAGACCATTTATTTTTAAATGTATCATTATTATTTAGCTATTTTTTAAATAAATTTTAAAAAATAATTAAAATTTATTATTTTAAAATATCTAAATCATAATCATCTATTTAAAAGTAGATAGTTAAAATTTTAAAAAATAAACTTCTTCGCCTATTGGATAAATAGAGCCTCCCTCAACACATATTTTTTTGCATATTCATAGATGATGACAAACATTAGGGGCGGCCAATGGGGCGGTTGAAGGCCAATTGTGGGGGTGAAATTATCTCTCTTAAAATCTCGATATAATAAATAATAATATAATTTTTTCTAATTGTTATTTTAATTATATGAAATATGAAAAAAGAGATAAGAACTTATCTAAAAGTACTTATACTCTTAAATTTTTTAACTTAAATCAAGACCAAAAAAAAAAATTTACAAATCAACTTTATTTAATAGAATATAAAATTTTAATAATGTTTGTTTTCATCTCAATAGAAAAAATTATAATCAATGTATTTATAATTATTATCATGACTTAAAAGTTTGAAAATAATTATTATATAGAATTGGTATCTGTTTATAACAAAACTACTAAGAATAATTAAGAAAAAGCCAAACAAATAACAAATACGATAAATCGTATTGAACTTGTTGGATACGTCATCTACAGGCTCGTCCAATTTATTTGCCCAATGAGCCCATGGTTGATAAGCCTAGACAACAAAAAATGAGCGAGTAATATCCAACCCATTAAACCAAATCACATAAAATTAACACAACTATAGTTAGGATAAATTAAAATTTAGCAAGTGATCAGGTAGTTATTAAATAAAATATAACCCAGTTCGAATTAAATACACAAATGGTGGCATATTTGAGTTTCTAATAGAGTGGTTCGTGATATATACTGTTAGCGTAGGCAAGGGTTTTCCGCCTAATAAACATCTATTGCTGAATGTCAATTTAATCATTAAACATCAACTGTATCTAATCCCACATTCAAAACATATATAATGGTAGTTAAATTAATTAGTTTCTAATAGGCCTAACTACTCATATCACAATTGATTATTCATTTTCAAAAAATTTTCAATAACTAAAATTATAGTTTTAAATATACATATTTTCTTTGAAAAGAGAAATAACATCCAGAAAACTAGGGAAACAAAGTATGGCCCACTAAGTTACTGGTTCTTTTGACATTGTATAGGGATGCATGTGTTTGTTCAGAAGTGTCACACCTGAAAGTGCTCATACACCGTTTCTCTAGGGAGATTGTCCATAATCGGTGCTTGTTCATCAACAGGAGCGAAGTCCTCCATCTCCAAAACTACCCTTCAGGCAGACACATCTCTAAGCCGCCCATCAGATGGGCGCATCTCAAAGTCGCTTCTCAGGTGGTCGCATCTCTAAGATGCCCCTCAAGAATGTACATCTCTAAGCCGTTCCTCTGTCGGACTCATCAAATACTTAATCTCTCATAACATGTATCCAAGTATTTCTCTCATATCCTCACATCTTTCTATCCATTGAAAAAAATTTCTGAATCGGACGTTGGAGGACATACGGGCGAACGAGTTCCACCAATCATCTGACTTCTTGTTTTTAGTTGTGTTGCGTAAGGTCCAGGTTAAAGGTATGAGAACTAAACCGGCTCTATTTGACCAACCGAGGAATATCGAATAGCTTCCTAACCGATGAAAAAATCGAGATCTCTGGACGTATCATTGGCGCCATCTGTGAGAACAACTGTAAGGTCTGCAAGCACAACTACAAGAATAACTACAAGATCACCATCCATGGCGACGATCCCTCATGCGGTAACCATGCGGATAGACAAATGACCCCAAGCGTGCAAACACTCATTGCTCAACTGGGTGTCCAGGACCCTATCTTTCCGGATTGTTTACACCCATTCGAAGGTGCAACATTGGGGGTTTTGTCATTCAACTTCTAGGTGATCAAAGGGAATCAGCTGTAGGGGGTTTTGCCACTGGCTTGGATGAACTGAGAGGAAAAAATCTCTAAAAGACTTCACTATGTAAGAATCGATTACACAAACCTTTTGAAATAGAGTACAAACAACCGACTCGAGACAGAATAAGAGACGAGGGAATAAAACACGACTGGTGGAGTGTTCTTCGCACTTCAAGAATAACATGCACAAGTTCCTGCATTGAAGAGCTCTGGGACCAGCAATTAGATGTCCTTTGGCCCCAGCAGTTCAGTCACACTGACTCGACAGTCCGGTCATCCTAACTCCGCAGTCCAGTAGCCTTTTGGATTCAGTAGTCTGACCGTTGTTTAAACTTGGCAGTCAGGACGTCCTTCAACCCTAGCAGTTTGGTCACCCTGACTCGACAGTCCGGTCAACCTGACTGGTAGTCCGATCACCATTCAGATTCAACAGTTTGACTACGGTTCAGACTCGGCAGTCTGGTCATCCTTCTACTCTAAGAGTCCAGTCACCCTGATTTAGTAGGCCGGTCGACCTTCAAATTTAGTAGTACAGTCACCGTTCGAATTTGGCAATCCAGTTGTCCATCGGTCCCAACAGTCCAGTCGCCCTGACTCGACAATCCAGTTACCCTGACTTGGCTTATTTTTTAAAATACTTTGCCTTTTTATTAAATCTTACTAGCATTCTTAGTTATTGCATAAGTTGCTTATCAAAATATATATTTTTTATTTTAGTATTTTTAAATTATGCAATATATTGTCAATTTATTAATACTTTTAAAAGTTTATAAAAATAAATAGATAGGTTAGATAACATATTATAATAAAAGGCTAAAAATAATCTAAACAATTCTTAGTCATTGGGACGTTTGGCAGACAAAGCCTTCTCGAAAGGCCTACGGTTCTAATTCTTTTAATCAATTGCTCCACCTCAGCCATGGAGGAAATCCTTTTAGTGCTAAGGATCATCCTCAACTTTGAGTGATTGATTGATGCACCTAGTATATGCTAACTCGGGAGGATTCAGAGCATATTGTTGCATGAACTTTTCTCTCGGTTGGAAGGACACCCAGAATACCTAGTTTATAGTGGATTCCATCACTCTGGGCTTTCTTCCTTACCCTCAAATTTTAGACCTTTTTCGAGCTTGGTGAAAATAAGTTAGTGTTGTACCCCAAGGGTCATGAATGACTATCACTGAGACTAGCTTCCCTACAGGTGCTTTTCTTACATTTTAACCTCCTCTTTGAGGTTAAAGTTTACAGGTGAAGGACCTCAACCTGGGGGGATTGGTGTTCAAATGTGTCACAGAGGGATTTTAGCATAATTGACATGTCTTGAAGTTGAGTATATATTGTCATGTCTCAAAACTATTTTTTTTACCTTGTTTCTGGAAATCAAATTTTAGTCTTTTATTATTTAAAATTATAATTATTTATTTCACCAATTAAAATTCAAAACATACATCGAATGCAAATATGAAAATCAAATACTATTAAATGGATTAAAATATTATAATATTCAAATCAAAAAAATTCAAATGTCACAACCACAAGTGACTCAAAAACCGACAATTGTGACCACAAAGCATGTGTAAGAGGAGCATCTATCCTAAAATAAGAGAAATCAAATTTCCATTTCAACTAAACCGTTTAAAAGTAAACCAAAATCAAATTTAGACGCTGTCATATACATCATAATGTGATTCACAATAGTAAACAATTTAACCAAATTAATAAGCTCAAACAATTGTTCTTGCTAACATTATACATAAACTAATCCAAATTTTAAATCTGACCCTCCGACAACCTTTCCTTAGCCCAAACAACTTACAAGAACCGAATTCTCTAATCTAAAAATGTTAGCAACATGAAAGTAAGAGTGAAGTAATTACTAAGCAAGATACATATTTTTTTATAAGTAAACATATAATGATCAAAGATATGTTAGAATATATTATGATAAAATATTTAAAAAATAATAATATTATTTCATATACTTATCATGCATAATCTAAACTCAAATATGAAAATTTAATGTCAAACATATTAATTTGTATAAATACATAAAATATACTTAAATCATACAAATTATTATAAATTAAGAATAAGTAGGATCTCACTGACAATCGAGCGGCCAATCAAAACTCAAATTTTACTTATTTTTACACAATCAAAGATGATACGTTATCATTTAAGATTCGTAAGTAGTTCATCATATATATAAACTTATAGACGGGACTGAGTGTTATTTTTAACCGACGGATGATATATTCAAACCTTAATTTTTACTATAATATAATAGGATATGATATAATCAAATTGAAAAACTCTACACAAATATGAAAATATTATTTATATATTTTTATATTAGAGAAAATATCATTATCATTAAATTTATATAGTGTTTTTATATTATTATAGGAAATCAACATTGAGGCACAATGTATATAAATTAATGGCATGTATTTCATAAAAGTTATATGAAATGGAAATTAGAATACATGCAAATGAGGTATAAAGGTTTCCTATACGAAATTATAACATATATAAATATTTAAAATAATAAATGTATAAAGAATTGGAGAAAGAGTAGCAACAAGGGAAAAATGGTTTCAACGCACTTACCACATACTTAAAATTATCAAAGGATCTTTTAATTTCTCATTTTTCTTCTTTCTCTCTCTTTTTTTCTCTCTTCTCCTCTTCTCTATCTCTTTGTTCTATGTATAATCAATTTAGAATGATCTAAAATCGATTAAAAACCTATTTATATAAAGTTGGTGTACATATACTTATTATGCACGAATCATGCACTGTAGAATTCATACCGCACATGAGAGCTTCTCAGATGCTCATCAGGTGCCAACATTCTATCTAAACATGCATATGCGCCGCTCAAATACATCTCAAGTACAGACATTTTACTTAAAACACGTTTATGCGTTGGTCAAGTGACAATCAGGTGCTAGCCCCTATTTATCAAATTTAAAATTTTTTGTAATTTTTATTATGTACTTACTTTCAAAGTTGATCCAAAATTATTTAAATGACATTATAATTTATAAGAAAAATATGGGGCATTATAGTAACAACTCCAATGTTCGGCACGACTGATGAGTGAGTGCTTCCTTGGTTGCCTTCTTCATGAAAGACATCGTGAGAGGAGATGCCTTTCGATAGTTGGTATGATTGTCCATACACTTTTGTGCACACTATGTTGATCAATTTGTTGAATATTGTTGGTTTACAGATCTTCATGGGTATGATTATATTTAAATAGCAATGAAGTGCTTCATTATATTTTTCACAGAAAATGCTAATAATGTGTTCATGAATTTTGAGTTTAATTTAGAGAAATTTGAATATGCTTTTTTAATCGATTAAGAAAAAATTATGAGGCAAATTTTAAATAAATTTATTATAAAATTATGTTGGTTATAAAAATAACTCCTTAAAAGTTTCTTCACTATAACCAAAGTAAATATTGACAAAATACCAACCCTTTAATATGCTTAACAACTAATAAGAGAAAATATATTAAAAAATAATAGCAATTAAATAAAAATATTTTTTAGAAAATGTTACTAGAACAATAAATTTGACATTAACGAAAAACATAACTTAAGTCAAATCTCAATCGGATATCAAATTGTTTTTTCTCCTCTTTTTTTTTCTCTCTTATCATGCAGCGCTCCTTGTGTCATAAAATGATTTGAAAAAATCTAAAATCTTGTCATTCGTACTTTACATCAATGTTGATGAATGATCACCGATTATGTACAATCTCCCTGGAGTAATGGCATAGAAGCACTCTCAGGTGTAACATTTTTGGATAAAACACACACGTCCCACAAGCACTTATCATGCTCCGCTTTGTTGGATAAACGGCCTATATATTTTCTTTAAGCGTCTATTATGTGCCAGCCAATTAATTGTTAATTAACTGTCGTATGAATATTATATGACCGTTTAATTATTTTTGTCGTTCAGATGACATTCACCTGATTCTTGCCTGATCCTCATGCATGCTCTGTGTGACTTTCATGTAATCATGCATCCCCACAATATTATAATACATTATCGGGCCTATTTACATTTTTTAATAAAATTTTAATAATATTAATAAATAGACAGCGTAGTATATAATTTAAAATATCAAAATAAAATATCTAAATTTTGATAACCGACGAACGCGGGTAATATTTAATGAAAAGAGAAGTTGGCAATTGGATTTATTTTAGTTAACATAAACTTTAGTGGTCTCGATTTATTTTAAAAAAATAAAAATAAATTATTATTTTGAAATAATAAAATTTAATTTTTAATTCAGGACAGTATTTATCTAGACTGATCGCAGCGGATGTTTGTCGCTATCGTGACTGTGCAAAATTATATGGACTGAGGAGGGCCTCCCCTTTTAAATAGATGAACAAGCTTATTTTTTTAATTTTAATAATTTATTTTTAATTAAATTATTATAATTTAATTATTTTAAAATAATTATTATTAATTAAAATTTTAATTTTTTTTAAAAAAAAATAATAATCTATTTAAAAATAAATAATTATAGACAATATTTTATAATTTTATATTTTAAATAAATAATCACTGCATTCATTGGCCAATGTTTGTACCCAATAAATCATTATTTTGACCTTATTAAAGTTTTAGTTTTGAATTGAAATACATGCATGGTGTTGGGCAAGCCCATTGGCTGTGACCAATTTTTTTTAAAATATGATTATTTTATTTTTAAATAAAAATAACACGGTTAGCTTTCGTGCCACTAGCCAATGTTTGCCACCATCTAGGATCATACAATATTCTATATAGTTATTTTAGCATTATTCAAATTTTATTTTTAAATAAGTGAACTATTTTTATATCAATTAAACCTTTAATATTTATACTGTTTTATTTTTAATAATAGTTGGGAGAAAAATGTGAGAAACATACATTAGTTACTCTTAGTATATTATCAAAACATACATTAATTCTTAAATTTTCTTTTTCTCAATCTTTAATTTTCCAATTTTAAAATCTTTAGAATCTATTTTATTCTAATGTCTAAAAAAAATTATTAAATTATGGCGTGTACAAATTATATGATATACATATAATGGAAAAAAAATTAAATGACATTTAATAAATTATTTCATAGTTTTCAAATTTTCCGAAAGGACATGGCTGTATTGTTAACAAAAGGTATGGTTAAATTTGATATGAATTTTACTTAGTACATGTTTAATAAAATAAAATTAAATATTAAGATAACACTTATTTTTAAATATTTGTAATAATTAGCGGCTCAAAATTTTGAATTCAACAAATTTTATTCACATAATTTTATTTAATGCATATAGAAATTACTTCAATTTTACCCATTAAAGTATTTATAGTAAATTGGCATATAATTAGTTCGTACGGGTGAAAGAAATAAAAAAAATTGGCATATGTGACAGCTAAATAATCTGATGAGTGGCTTCGACGCCTATATAAACAGCTTCCCTATCTTTAACTACTTATTTCTATTCTAAAACCAACTCCTATCCTGGTGAAAATGTGGTGGCAACCCCCACCATGGTGCCTGTGCCCTCCGCCACCACCACCAATATGTTACTGTCCGCCGCCGCCACCGTGCTATTGCCCAACAATATGTTACTGTCCGCCGCCGCCACCGTGCACCTGCCCACCACCACCACGTCCACCATGCTCTTGCCGACCACCATGGGGTTGATTCCTGCCACCGCAGCCGCTGCCACCACCACCAGCAGGAGGGTGAGGCCTACTATTACCATCTCCTTGCTACTCTAATAACCCAAATGGATAGTTTAGTAGAACTTATGTCACAATATATCATGTAAAATAAGCAACCGTGGAGAAGTAAAAATTGTAAGATATTTGTGCACTTCTACTATATTTGGTTATTTATAAGGTCTTGTAACTTTTGTTGTATTAGTAATTATGGTTTGCTTAAATCATTATTGTGTTGCGTTTTATTATTAATGACCTTATATAAAATAAATAAATAAATAAATATTATATTATATTATCTATTAATATTTTTAAAAATAATTAAAAGATATTTTTAAATATTTTTCTAAGCATTAAAAATATTTTAAGTATTTTCATTGCCACCGTTACTTAATATTCTAATTATTTTGAATTCAAGTACTCTTTGGCCTTTACTGAGTCTAATTAATATAATTAATATAGGATGTCACTTTCGACAACAATATTTTAATAATCTATCTTTTTGATAGTCCATTTGCCCATTTAGAAAAAACCCAAATTTAGCATATAAAATATCAAACTTTTCCTACCTTAATTTAATTATATCAATTATGTTATCACTAAATAACCTTATTCTTATAAAAATATAATATTCTTAGAAAATGGTTTGAGTTATAGCATGCTTGTTTTTATGGAATAATAATTTATAAAAAATTTATTAATAATTAATTATAAATGTATTAATTATTTTAGGTTGGATCTGATATATAGAGTTATTTAATTTATTATTTCATTTTATATAATGTAATTAAAAAATTAAATATTTTATGATTTAAAAAATATCAAAAAAAAAATACATATGCAAATGTTGACAACCAACTTAACGCGGTGAGTTCGGCCAACTGGTACTAAATAACAGAAGACAAGTTGGCAATTGGATATGGTTTTTATATTACTTGTCTTTAATAATAACAAAATAATATATTAATGTTATTTTTCTCATACACTTACGGTTTACATATATTTTATTTTTATATACAAAATTTATTAAAATTTAAAAATAAAAATATTAAAATAATATATATATATATAATATAAATAAATTATAAATATAAAATATTTATCATTATTCACAAAAATACTGACAAATTCATCTCTATTTTTTCTTTTGATAGCTGGCGTTGTTACCTAATATTTGAAGGACTCTATCCTATCCAAATATACTCATAAAAACGTTGCAAATATCAATAAATAACTTTAATACACTTTTGAATAATATGAAACTTTATATATATATATATATATATATTGGAAGGTTGATTTGTGTAGGGGCAATACTTATAAAAGATTTATCAGGGTGTCATCTTTCATGGTCATTGGGAAGTTCTAGACTTAGGCAGAATCACTGACTTATTAGAATCTTAGTAGACAATAGAACTGATTGAGATGGTCATGGGGTTCTAAGGTACCATTGTACGGTTTAATCTACGTAACATTGAATTTAGGGATTATGTTTAGTTATTGCACATAATGACAGACCTACACATGCACTTCAGTTCTTGTTTTTACATTATGATAGTTTCTTTTCCACATGCTTCGGTTATTTTATTCTATCTGATAGGCACATGCTTTGTTTTAATTATTAGAAAGTGAAGCTGTTTACTTGGCCTGTGATGTATATATGCTTTCACTGTGCATAAGTGGAAGCAGGTAATACACTAATAAGTTTTCTCTTTTCTCTCTCGCTGTCTTGCTCTCTCTCTCTCCCTCCCTTTCTCTCAGTGGCCAAAAGACCTCAGTCCTTTACTCCATAAGAACTGCGGTCCCTTACTCCGTTTTCCCAGATTTTCCTCAGTTGAACTCCCTTTCCGGCTCCTTTACGAACAGCTGTGCAAATTCCGGCAATGATCTCTTTCATTTGTCCTTTGATTCATTTTATTTGGTGCTCTCGTTCCGGAGAAATGGCAATGAACCGAAGAACGTCCCTTACTCCGTTGCTAGGCTTTCGACGGCGATGAAGGACGCCACCACAACAGCCCGACGTGAGGCCGAAAGACCCGCCGCAGTTACTACCACCGCCGCTTCCACCAAAGCACAAATTCAGAACACCCTTAAAGAAATCCTTCAATCACTCACAAGAATCGAGTGTAGATCTCTTTTGCTAGCGACCCCTTCACCCTCCGTGGTTTCTCCATCTATTGGTGTCCCTCCTTCAACGTTGCTTTCCACCACTGCTTCATTTAGGGCACCCTCGACCGCAATTCCACAACCGTCGCCTCAAGCTTCAACCCAAATTCCACCCATTATTATATCCTCACAATCAGACAACCACATCGCCTTCCATCCTCATGTACTCGAACCTGACATGTAATGATCCGAGCTCGGATCACCAAACCCAACCCGGACCGTCACGGAGAAAATCTCAAATCATCTAAAATTATCAATTATACATTATTAAACAACTTAAATGAGTTTAATGCAATTGCATCACTATCATCTAAAATACCAACAATAATTATCATAAATGTATCAATATATAAATATCTAGAATAATAATAAATAACTTCAATAAATGACATTGATATTGAAAATATCAATCATCATAAAACAAATCTAATAAAAGTTAAACAGTAATTGAACCAATAAAATCTTAAATCTCTACCCTGAAAGCCTCAATCTCTGAGATCATCTCTACTTGAAGTCTACACAATAACATGCGATCTCTTTTATACTGATATCAACCTGTCTACTCTGGAGTAAATAAAATAAAAAAGGTAAGCTGAATACTCAACAAGTAAAAATAAATAATAATAGAGGAGTACAATTAAGTATCCTGAATAATAAAATAATAAATAAAATTAATAATAGTAGGTAATATATCAACAACTATTCGAGATTTAATAACATGTTGGGTCTATGATCCCAAAGCTATATGAACAACTTGATATCTAGAAGGTAAGAAGAATTTCACTAAATTCGATTATCAGCTTAATACGATATCACAACCGCACGAATGATTAAAAATCTCTATGCACCTTATTCTACCATAGTGAACAAAAAGTCATGTATTTACACCCCAACGGCTGGGTAAGTGCAGCGAGATTATCCATGGTATTAACTATCCCTACAGTCATCCTAGAGGTTGTACTCGTAGCATGCCATAACATCCGTGATACTCATCACCAAATGATATTCTAAATATCATCTCCTACGATGGTCACAAGGTTATAAGTATCCCCCATCAATATCAACGACTTTAACCTTTGAAATGGAATCGGTATTAAAAAAGTATAAACTATTTTACGATCCCACGAGTTCCCATAAGTCCAAATACTGTAGAGTCTTCACATACTCTCTTTTACTTATCCATAAAGTGCCAAAAATATACACATGAACGAAGGTGATGCAAAGAATAATTTATCAGATTTTATCAGATTTCTCCACTTTACTCACCCTGTTGATTGGTTTGTTAAAAATTATTAGTTCATATATCTTTATCGGTGTAATTATGTTTAAATAGGAATGAATTGTTTGACTATGTTTTCCATAGAAATGTTAATAATGTATACATAAAAGCTGAATTTAATTCAAAGAAATTAAAATCTATCTCTTAAACTATTTAATCTAAACTCTACACAAAACAATTAGAAAATAGAAACTTTGAAGTAATTGGAATTCACTTTTTAAAATATCCTTTAATGTTCAAATTTGTTTTGTTTTCAAAAAATTAGAATATATGATAGATTGAGGGAATGAGAGAGTGAAAGTAGAGGGTTTGGCCTTATACAATATCAAAAGAACAAGTAACTCAGAGGGCCATACTTTGTTTCTCTAGTTTTCTAGATGTTATCTCATTTTTCAAAGAAAAATGTACATATTTATAACTATAATTTTAGTTATTGAAAATTTTTAAAAATGAATAATTAGTTGTGATATGAGTCGTTGGGCCCATTAGAAACTAATTAATTTAACTATCATTATATATGTTTTGAATGTGGAATTAATTAGATACGGTTAATGCTTAATGATTGAATTGATATTCGACAATAGATGTTTATTAGGTCTAAAATCCTCGTATACGCTAATTGTATATATGATGAACCACTCTATTGGACACCCAAATATGCCACCATTCGTTCATCTAATTCGAATTGTGTTATATTCTGTTTAATAATTACCTGATCGCTTGATTTAGATTTATCCTAACTATAGTTGTGTCGGTTTTATGTGCTTTGGTTTAACGGGTTAGATGCTACTCACTCATTTCTTACTGTTTAGGCTTATCAATCATGGGCTCATTAGGCAAATAAATTGGGAGAGCCCATAGATGATGTATCCAACAAGTTGAATACGATTCATCATATTAAATTTACCTCTAATAATAAGTCAAATGATGAAAATATATGAAAAAAATGACTTATAGATGAAATATTTATTATTTGTTTGGCCTTTTCTCATTAATTCTTAGTAGTTTTGTCATAAACAGATATTAATTCTACATAATAATTATTTTCAAACTTTTAATTAATGATAATAATTATAAATTTATTGATTATAATTTTTTATATTGAGATGAAAATAGATATTATTAAAATTTTATATTCTATTAAATGAAGTTGATTTACAAATTTTTTTTTTGTCTCGATTTAATTTAAAAAATTTAAAAGTATAAGTACTTTTAGATGAATTTTTCTCTTTTTTTCATATTTCATCTAATTAAAATAACTAATATGAACAATTATATTAGTGCTTATTATGTCGAGATTCTAAGAAAGATATTTTCACCACCACAATTGGCATTCAACCACCCCACTGGCCACCTCTAATGTTTTTTGCCATCTATGAATATGTGAAAAAATATGTATTGAGGGAGGCTGTATTTATTCAATTGATGAAGAAGTTTATTTTTAAAAATTTTAATTATATATTTTTAAATAGATGATAATAATTTAAATATTTTAAAATAATTAAATTTAATTAATTTTTTAATTTATTTAAAAAATAGCTAAATAATAATGATACATTTAAAAATAAATGGTCTCGGTTAATATTTGACGGCACATGCGATAGTGCACTATTCTGTATCATTATTTTAACATTATTATAATTTTCATCTTGAATAAAATTATACTATAAACCTCCAACTACTGTACTGACCGGCCAATATTGGCCGCCATTTACGACCACACAATATCCTATATTATCATTTTAACATTATTATAATTGTATTTTTATAATAAAATTATACAGTTGTCTATAAATCTCCACATTCATCGGCCAATGTTTGTCATCAACTATGGTAGTGTATTCATCGGCCAATGTTTGACCTTATTAAAATTTTAGTTTTGAATAAAAATACATGCATTGTGTTCGATAAGCCCATTGGCCGTGACCAATTTTTTAATATTATCATTATTGTAGTTTTATACAAAATAACACGATTAGCTTTCATGCCACCGGCCAATGTTTGTCATTATCTAGGATCATGCAATATCAATATCATTATTTTAGCATTATCAAAATTTTATTTTTAAATAAGTGAACTATTTTTATATCAATTAAACTTTTAATATTTATACGGTCTTATTTTTAGTAATAGTTGAGAGAAAAATATGAGAAATACATATTAGTTATTCTTAGAATATCATCAAATAACGTCGTACTATTTATTTATATATTTTTACATAAATATTTACCACATATATAAAACATGCCTGCGATAAATATTGCTGGTGGTGTAATAATATATTGTCAGTGGGTAGCCTTCAATTTACAAAAATTATATAATACATATAACCTTTTAATATTAGGTAAGTATTATAAAATGTATAACTGCCATAAGTCTTAATATTAAGATAAATCAAACCAAATTAGCAAAATAATTTATCTTTATTGAATGAATGAATAAAATATGAATAAATTTTATAATTAGATATTTTTTGAAATTTAGATGGAGAATTATTTTTCTTTCAATATTTGATATATAAAAATAAAAATGATGAAAAAAAAAAAAACTAGTGATAGGTGCTAACACCAATGTCCCAATGAGAAAGCCAATTTTTAGAGTTTGGCCCTATATATCAGAAAAGCCCAATAAACTATTTTAGCCTTATCTAAAGATCCGTCCGAGAATAAGTTAAAATTGAAGATAATGGAAGGATGGTTTTTTGGATAATTGACGGAAGGAGTCAACTACTCCATAATAATTATAAAAAGACTCATTCTCGAGCAGGGCAAGGGGACATTATCTGGCAACCCAAAAAATAACTATCTTTCTCTCTATGACACTTCGAGAAAAGCACAAGCTCATACATTTAAAAAATTTATCTAATTTTTAATTTGCATCATCTTATTTCTTCTTTAAAAAGATAGATATTGATTTGAACATTAGAGGATATACGGTGGGAGCAACTTTCACTGTCATCTAATATCTCATTTTCAGTTGTGTTGTACGGGATTCAAATTCAAGCAAACGGAGACTAGATGAAATGCCCCAACATTATTGGCCGGCCAATATTTGCCACCATTTATGCATCTAATTTGGATCAGGTTATATTCTGTTTAATAACTATCCGGTCGCTTGTTAATTTTAATTTATCCTAACTATAGTTTAGTAGGTTCTATGTGCTTGGGCTTAACGGGCTGGACGCCGCTCGCTCATTTCTTGCTGTCTAGGCTTATCGACCATGGGCTCATCAGGCAAATAAATTGGGCGAGCCCATAGATGCTATATCCAAGAAGTTGAATACGGTTCATCGTATTGAGTGTACATCTAATTATAAGCCAAAGGATGAAGACATATGACAAAAAACTAATAGATCAAATATTTGTTATTTGGTTGGCTTTTTTCTCATTTATTCTTGTTAGTTTTGTCATAAACAAATACCATGCTTAGTTCTATGTAATAATGATTCTCAAACTTTTAATTTATGATAATAATTATAAATTCATTGATCATAATCTTTTCTATTGAGATGAAAATAAACATTTTTAAAATTTTATATTCTATGTGATGAAGTCGGTTTATAAATTTTTTTATTTGTCTCAATTTAATTTAAAAAATTCAAGAGTATAAATACTTTTAGATCAATTTTATCTCTTTTTCCATATTTTATATAATTAAAATAACTAATATGAAAAATTATATTAGTGCTTATTATAACGAGATTCTAAGAGAGATATTTTCCCCTCCACAATTGGCCTTCAGCTGCCCCATTGCATTCAAATAATACAAATAATTTAACAATCCACACTGATTTTTATGGTTATTACATTCAAAAATTTATTGAAAAAATAATACAAAAAATCTCCAACGGTATGAGCGCATCAAGGAAGCTCAGGATTTTGAAAAGTCTCCAATGACATGAGCGCAGGAAAGAAGCTCAAGATAGTCGAGGACGCTAGCCTAGAGGGATGACGTACGCAAAGGCATGCACGACCTCTGTAATACACAATCTCTATAGGGAATAATCGTCTACAAAGTAGGTGTAATCACTGTAGAAGTGACGTCTCACAGAATAGGCCCACATGCACGTAACCTTTCTGACACTATAAAAGGGATTTGTAGAATTGATGACAGACTTTCCTACACATGCTACCTTACAAGGCTGCTCCACGTAGGAAGATTCCAAATTTTGCACCTAACAAGGGGATTCCAAATTTACTTCACTTGCATTTATTCCCATAGAGATAGAGAAAGAGTAAGCCACTTGCACTTCTAACTAGGAGAATATTTATATTTATAAGAGTGATCCTTAGAATTCACCGCACACTTTACTCTCCCCCTTTGTATTCAAATGCTTGGATAATGTAATCATTATTGGATTCAAAGTCCCGTAATTTTTTCCTCTCATTCAATAGAGGATTTTCCACGTAAAAATGTCATGTGTCAACCTCTGTCTCTTTCCCTTCTACTTATGAACTCTATCTTTGTGTTGCTTTGTATTCAAATCTTTTTTTGTACAGAAATCAGAATTTGAGGATGCAACATTGGCGCCGTCTGTGAGAACCAACAAAAAGTCAAGTTAACACATCTTCTGAGAAATTAAAAACTAAAAGAATGGTGAATACAAGAGGACAAACTAGTGCCCCAGTGAGAGAGACCGCTTCCTGTGGCAATGGCCATGCTGCAGGCGTCAGGATAGAAGAACATCCTGACCCCTATGTCCGAGTGCTGGTCATGAGAATAGACGACGTCACCAAGGCCATCAAGATGCTTTGTTCGAGAATGGACAATCGGTAAAAGGGGGCACCCTCCAAGGCCTCCCCAGACTACGACGTCCCAGATAAAGGGTAAGGGGAAGAAGTACCCCACAAAACAAGCAAGCCAACATGAGGACCCGAGGATGCAGGTTGTCTCGAGTAGTAGAGTCTTGAAGCGACTTGAAGGTCTCTTAGGTCCTCGGGTCCAGAGGAAAAGCCCAGAGAGGCAAAACTCTCGATCTTTTTGGGAGCGCCCTATGCAGGAGGTACCTCCTCGTGATGAGATTCTTCCTAGAGATAGGAGCCTATGGGGGATACAGGTTGCCCAAGACTCCTTTGAGTTGAGGAACTACCTCAATAAGAGGAAAATGATGGCTCCACCCCATGTGGAAGAAAAGCTGGAGAATGTCTATTAGCGAGTCTTTGGTGGAGATAACGGAGGAGGAGCCGCAAACCTACATCAATCTCCGTTTACAATGAAGATTCGGAGGAGGCCACTCCTCCCAAAGTTTGAGATGTCAAACCTCGACGTTTATGACGGAAGCGCCGACCCCATGGATCATCTGAACCACTTCCACGAGCACCTAAATCTATAAGGTTTGGATGAGATGATGATGTATCAGTGTTTTCCGTTGACGCTCAAGGGGGATGCGAGGATGTGGTTTTATGGACTGCTAGCGAATTCTATACAATCATTCAGCGAGTTGACAAGCAGTTTCCTCTAAATTCAGCGAGGATTGAGAAGCATCTCCGACACCTTACTCGTGTGAAGTAAGGAGCCAGGGAGAGCTTGAAAGGGTTTTTGGGCCGGTTCATCGTAGAGGCCAGGCAAATCCTAAAGCTGGTGGAAGGAGTGAAGCTGAACGCTTTCTTATCTGTACTGGAAGGAGGAGCTTTCTTCAAGAATTTCATCCACAAGGGACCCCAAACCTTGCAGAGGCCGAGGCCGTCGCCGAGCATACATAGCGGTCAAATAAGCCAACCTTGCGAAAAGACTCATCCAGGATGGAGAGCTTCCCCCGAGGCCAGCGAAAGGAAGCTAATTAGTTGTGTTATGGGTCGTTAGGCCAATTAGAAACTATTTAATTTAACTGTTATTATATATGTTTTGAATGTGGGATTAATTAGATATGGTTAATATTTAATGATTGAATTGATATTTGACAATAGATGTTTATTAGGCCTAAAATCCTCGCATACGCTAACTGTATATATGATGAACCACTCTATTGGACACCCAAATATGCCATCATTCGTTCATCTAATTTGAACTGTGTTATATTCTGTTTAATAATAACCTGATCGCTTGATTTTGATTTATCCTAACTATAGTTGTGTCAATTTTATGTGCTTTGGTTTAATGGGTTAGATGCTACTCATTCATTTTTTGCTGTCTAGGTTTATCAACCATGGGCTCATTAGGCAAATAAATTGGGAGAGCCCATAGATGATGTATCCAACAAGTTGAATACTTTTCATCATATTAAGTTTACCTCTAATAATAAGTCAAATGATGAAAATATATGAAAAACATAACTAATAGACAAAATATTTATTATTTGTTTGGCCTTTTCTCATTAATTCTTAGTAGTTTTGTCATAAACAGATACCAATTCTACATAATAATTATTTTCAAACTTTTAATTAATGATAATAATTATAAATTTATTGATTATAATTTTTTTATTGAGATGAAAGTAAATATTATTAAAATTTTATATTCTATTAAATGAAGTTGATTTATAAAATTTTTTTGTCTCGATTTAATTTAAATAATTTAAGAGTATAAGTGCTTTTAGATAAATTTTTCTTTTTTTTTATATTTTATCTAATTAAAATAACTAATATGAAGAATTATATTAGTGCTTATTATATCGAGATTCTAAGAAAGATATTTTCACCTCTACAACTGGCATTCAACCACCCCACTGGCCGCCTCTAATGTTTTTTGCTATCTATGAATATGCAAAAAAATATGTATTGAGGGAAGCTATATTTATTCAATAGATGAAGAAGTTTATTTTTTAAAATTTTAATTATATATTTTTAAACAGATGATAATAATTTAAATATTTTAAAATAATTAAATTTAATTATTTTTTTAATTTATTTAAAAAATTGCTAAATAATAATGTATATTTAAAAATAAATGGTCTCAACTAATATTTGTCAGCATATGCGACAGCACAATATTTTATATCATTATTTTAACATTATTATAATTATAATTTTGAATAAAATTATACTATAAACCTTCAACTACTGCACTAACTGACCAATATTAGCCGCCATTTATGAGCACACTATTCTGTATCATCATTTTAACATTATTATAATTGTATTTTTATAATAAAATTATACAGTTGACTATGATTCTCCGCATTCATCGGCCAATGTTTGTCATCAACTATGGTAGTGTATTCATCGGCCAACGTTTGACCTTATTAAAATTTTAGTTTTGAATAAAAGTACATGCATGGTGTTCGATAAGCCCATTGGCCATGACCAAATTTTTTTAATATTATCATTATTTTATTTTTATTTAAAATAACACGATTAGCTTTCATGCCCCCGGCCAATGTTTGTCATTATCTAGGATTATGCAATATCAATATCATTATTTTAGCATTATTAAAATTTTATTTTTAAATAAGTGAACTATTTTTATATCAATTAAACATTTAATATTTATACGGTCTTATTTTTGGTAATAGTTGAGAGAAAAATATGAGAAATACATATTAGTTGTTCTTAGGATATCATCAAATAATGTCATATCTATTCATTTATATATTTTTACATAAATATTTATCACTTATATAATACATGTTTGTGATAAATATTGCCGGTGGTGTAATAATATATTGTCAGTGGAAAGCCTTCGATTTACAAAAATTATATAATACATATAACCTTTTAATATTAGGTAATTATTATAAAATGTATAACTGCCATAATTCTTAATACTAAGATAAATCAAACCAAATTAGCAAAATAATTTAGCTTTATTGAATGAATGAATAAAATATGAATAAATTTGATAATTATATATTTTTTTTAAAATTTAGATTGAGAATTATTTTTCTTTCCATATTTGATATATAAAAATAGAACCGATGAAAAAAAAATTTACTAGTGATAGGTACTAACACCAATGTCCCAATGAGAAAGCCAATTTTTAGAGTTTGGTCCCATATATCAGAGAAGCCCAATAAACTATTTTAGCCATGTTTAAAGATCCGTCCAAGAATAAGTTAAAATTGAAGATAACGGAAGGACTGTTTCTCTCCATCTCATCATAATGGTCTCGAACAGTTAAAACTCAAATATGGATAAAGTTCTATCCATTCAATAGTTTCTTGGATGATTTTTTGGATAGTTGACGAAAAAAGTCAACTATTCCATGACAATTATAAAAAAACTCTTTCTTGAGCAGGGCAAGGGGACATTATCTGGCAACCCAAAAAATGACTATCTTTCTCTCTATGACACTTCGAGAAAAGCACAAGCTCCTATACTTCAAAAATTTATCTAATCTTTAATTTACATCATCTTATTTCTTCTTTAAAAAGGTAGATACTGATTTGAACGTTAGAGGATATACGATGGGCGCAGCTCTCACCGTCTTTTAACCTCTCGTTTTCAGTTGTATTGTACGGGATTTAAATTCAAGTAAACGGAGACGAGATGGAACACCCCAACATTATTGGCTAGCCAATATTTGCCACCATTTATACATCTAATTTGGACCAGGTTATATTCCGTTTAAAAACTATCTGGTCGCTTGTTAATTTTGATTTATCATAACTATAGTTTGGTAGGTTCTATGTGCTTGGGCTTAATGGGCTGGACGCCGCTTGCTCATTTCTTGTTGTCTAGGCTTATCGACCATGGGCTCGTCAGGCAAATAAATTGGGCGAGCCCATAGATGCTATATCCAACAAGTTGAATACGGTTCATCGTATTGAGTGTACATTTAATTATAAGCCAAAGGATGAAGACATATAAAAAAAAACTGATAGACCAAATATTTGTTATTTGCTTGGCTTTTTTCCCATTTATTCTTGTTAGTTTTGCCAGAAACAAATACCATGCTTAGTTCTATGTAATAATGATTCTCAAACTTTTAATTCATGATAATAATTATAAATTCATTGATCATAATTTTTTCTATTGAGATGAAAATAAACATTATTAAATTTTATATTCTATGTGATGAAGTCGGTTTATAAATTTCTTTTTATTTTTCTCGATTTAATTTAAAAAATTCAAGAGTATAAATACTTTTAAATCAATTTTTAACTCTTTTTCCATATTTTACATAATTAAAAAAACTAATATGAAAAATTATATTAGTTCTTATTATAACGATATTCTAAGAGAGATATTTTCCCCTCCACAATTGTTCTTCAACTGCCCCATTGGCTGCCTCTAATATTTGCTGCCATCTATGCATGCGCGAAAACATATGCATTGAGGGGGCCCTATTTATCCAATAGACGAAGAAGTTTATTTTTTAAAAATATTTATTATTTATTTTTAAATAGATGGTTATAAATTAAAAAATTTAAAATAATTAATTTTAATTATTTTTTATTTTTTAAAAAATAGCTTAATAATAATGATACATTTAAAAATAAATAGTCTTGACTAATATTTGTCGGCACATGCAATAGTTGTCACCATTATGACCAGGCGATATCTACAATATTATTTTAGCAATATTTAAAATAATTAAAATAAAATTTCATAATTGGCCTTCAACCACCCCATGGGACGCCCCAACGTTTGCGGCAATCTACAGCCATGCAATATCTGATATAATAGTTTTAACCTTATTGAATTTTTTTTATAAAATAAAGGCACTATTTTTATATCAATTAAACCTATAATATTTATATTGTCTTATTTTCAATAATATTGGGGAGAATATTTTGGGAAACACACTTTTAACCATTCATTGTACAAATTATCTATATATTTTTAAATAAACTTGTAGTTAAATATGTAATTTTGATATTATGTTATTATAGAGTGTTAAGAATAGACCTAAACATACATATCATATATAGCAGAATAAATCTGAATCTCTTATTAAATGTCAATAACCAAACACTTGAACATGAAAAATACAATAATATATAATAATTTCTAACGTGAAAAATCCTTTTCAATTAAAAAAAATTTATATGATAAATTTTAAACAAATTCACTATAAAATAGCGCTGATTATGAAAATAACTACCTTAAAAATTTCTTCACTATAACCCGATTAAAATAATGGTTAAATTCTTATACCTCAACATACCTAACAATCAATAAAAAAAATATTTCGAGAATTAAGAACAACCCAATGAAAATAAGTTTCAAAAAATTAAAGAGTATAAATACTTTTAGATCAATTTTTATCTCTTTTTCCATATTTTATATAATTAAAATAACCAATATGAAAAATTATATTAGTGCTTATTATAACGAGATTCTAAGAGAGATATTTTTCCCTCCACAATTGGCCTTCAACCGCCCCATTGGCCGCCTCTAATATACAATTAAAAGATTTATACAATTAGCTTTCAAAGATCACATTGGCCGGCCTATATTTGTCACCATTATGACCGGGCGATATCTACAATATTATTTTAGCAATATTTAAAAAAATTAAAAAAAAAATTTCACAATTGGCTTTCAACCACCCCATGGGACGCCCCAACGTTTGCGGCCATCCACAGCCATGCAATATCTAATATAATAATTTTTACCTTACTTAATTTTTTTTAAAAAATAAATGCACTATTTTTCTATCAATTAAGCCTATAATATTTATATTGTCTTATTTTCAATCATATTTGGGAGAATATTTTGGGAAACACACTTTTAAATATATTTAGTATATCATCGAGTGATGCGATGATAAATTATTTATATATTTTTACATAAACTTATAGTTGAATATATAATTTTGATATTATGTCATTAAAGAGTGTTAAGAATAGACCAAAACATACACATCATATATAGCAAAATAAATCCAAATCTCTTATTAAATGTCAATAACCAAACGCCTGAACATGAAAAATATAATAATATATATTAATTTCTAACGTGAAAAATCCTTCTCATTTAAGAAAAATTTATACGATAAATTCTATACAAATACATCATAAAATAGTACTGGTTATAAAAATAACTACCAAAAAATTTTTTTCACTATAACCCGATTAAATAATAGTTAAATTCTCATTCCTCAACATACCTAACAATCAATAAAAAAAATATTCCGAGAATTAAGAACAACAAAACGAAAATAAGTTCTAAAAAATTCAAGAGTTTAAATACTTTTAGATTAAATTTTCTCTCTTTTTCCATATTTTATATAATTAAAATAACTAAGATGAAAAATTATATTAGTGCTTATTATAACGAGATTCTAAGAGAGATATTTTCCCCTCCACAATTGTCCTTCAACCGCCCCATTGGCCGCCTCTAATATACAATTAAAAGATTTATACAATTAGCTTTCAAAGATCACATTGGCCGGCTAATATTTGTCACCATTATGATCAGACGATATCTACAATATTATTTTAGCAATATTTAAAGAAATTTAAAATAAAATTTCACAATTGGCCTTCAACCACCCCATGGGACGCCCCGACGTTTGCGGCCATCTACAGCCATGCAATATCTGATATAATAATTTTAACCTTACTCATTTTTTTAAAAAAAATAAATGCACTATTTTTATATCAATTAAACCTATAATATTTATATTGTCATATTTTTAATAATATTTGGGAGAATATTTTGGGAAACACACTTTTAAATATTTTTAGTATATCATCGAGTGACGTGATGATAAATTATTTATATATTTTTACATAAACTTATAGTTAAATATGATGCGTACCTGGATCCGACTTCGAACAGATTCGGATTCTTCTGGATGGTTTAACCTGCTCTGTTCACCGAGTACGAATCCTGCACACCACTAAAACGAACAAGAGGTCAGCGTTAACGGCGAGGGGTAATCCCACCGAAAATACTCCGACGCTCAAGTCAGCAAACAGCCTTCAATGGAAGGAACTGAAAGAGAGCGAAAGCAATCGGAGATGGGAAAGGAGTGTCTTGCTCCAGATGTCAGAAAGGCACAGGTCATTTCTCGTATCTGGATGGTGGGAAGGCAGAGAACGTGTGTAATGACCCGTTCGTTGCCTTGGAGTTCGATCGTGTTTGTGAGTTTTGCTGCTGGGAACCAGAGCTCGCTTCTCAGAGCACTTAGGGTTTCTTTTGTGAATGCCTCCCAGAAAACGTCGATCAAAGTCTGAATGAAAACCTTGCAAGTATCCAGGAAAGCGTGTTTGAAAAGCGTCCCCTGGATGGTGGATCCAGGGCCTCTTTTATGGCAAAGATGGTGATCCCCCTCCTTTGGAAGGAGGGATCGTCATCATGATCTGCTGTCGGCCTTCCTTCTGGAGGTTGATGCCGATTGCTCAATTGTGGAGGATTGTTTCCTTCTTAGGCGGTCAACCACTTTCCAAGTTAGCTTCTTTCCTTCCCAGAGAAGATAGGCCCATCACTGTTGTAAAGCCTCTAGAGGCCCAACAAATTGGTCAACGCCGAGTTGACCATTTGTGAGTAAATTGGCCGCCAGGACGGTCAACGCCAACGTTGACCGTCTTTGGGCCTTTTAGTTCCTGAGCCCATCTTCTTACTAGGCCGTCAGAAATGTTGACTCGCCTTTCTGGGCTTCCGTTGACCTTTCCTTGGGCCAGCCCATTATTGGTGTACCCATCAAAATATATAATTTTGATATTATGTCATTAAAGAGTGTTAAGAATAGACCTAAACATACACATCATATATAGCAGAATAAATTCGAATCACTCTTTAAATGTCAATAACCAAACACTTAAGCATGAAAAATACAATAATATATAATAATTTCTAACGTGAAAAACCCTTCTCAATTAAAAAAAATTCAAACAATAAATTATAAACAAATCTATTATAAAATAGCGCTGATTATAAAAATAACTACCTTAAAAATTTCTTCACTATAACCCTATTAAATAATAGTAAAATTCTCATCCCTTAACACACCTAACAATCAATAAAAAAAAATATTCTAAGAATTAAGAATAACCAAACAAAAATAAGTTCTAAAAAGTAATACTAGAATGGCAAACTTAACCTTAGCAACAAATCTAACTCAAATTAAACTTTAATCAAATATAAAACCCCTTTTCTTCTCTTTTTTTCTCTTCTCTCTCTTTCTCCTTGTGCAGCTTTTCTTGTATTAGAAAATGATTTCGGGTGACCAAAAATAATGATTTTGTATCAATATCGGCAAAGGATCGTTGACTAAGCACGACCTCCCTGGACAAATGGTGTATGAGCACTCTCAAGTGCGATATTATAATTTTTAACGTGAAAAATCTTTCTCGATTAAAAAAATAATTAATGACAAATTTTGAACAAGTCCATTATAAAGTAGTGCCTGTTATAAAAATTACTCCCTTCAAAATTTCTACACTATAATCCGAATAAATAATAATTAAATATCAATTTTCTCAATACACCTAACAATCAATATGATAAAATATTAAAGTGCTCATAGTAAACTGGCATATAACAAGTTCTTACGGGTGAAAGAAATAAAAAATTGACATGAGTGGCAGCTAAATAAACTAAAAAATTCTGATGCCTGGCTTCGACGTCTATATAAACAGCTCCCCTATCTTTAACTACTTATTTCCATTCTAAATCCAACTTCTACCTTGGTGAATATGTGGGGGCCACCTCCGCCATGGTGCAGTTGCCCACCGCCACGAGTGGTATGCGTCTGCCCGCCGCCGCCACGATGCTATTGTGTGTCAATTTGTACCTGCCCACCACGACCACCATGCAGATGCCCACCACCACCACGTCGACCATGCACTTGCCGACGACCACAACGTTAATGCCTGCTGCCGCCACCACCCGGAGGGTGTGGCTGATGATTGCCATGTCCTGGTTACTACCAACGACCTAAATGGATGGCTATGTAACAATTATGTCACAATATATTATATAAAAATATGTAACCGTGGAGAAATAAAAATTGTAAGATGTTTGTGTACTTTTTTTTTTTTTTTTTGTGTGTTTGGTTATTTGTGAGATCTTGTAACTTTTGTTGTATTGCTATTTGTGGTTTGCTAAAGTTATTATTATGTCATGTCTTATTGTTAATGAACCTACATAAAATGAATAAATAAATAATGTATTATTTAATAATATCTGTAAGAATAAATAAATGATATCTCTAAATATTTCTCTAAATATTAGAAATATCTTGAGTAATCCCATTACCACTATTATGTAATATTCTAATTATTTTGAATTTAAACACAACTTTGATTTTTGTTGAATCTTGTCAATATATAATGTAACTTTTAATAAAGTTATTTTAATAATATATCTTCTCTTATGCGTCTTGGATCCGGGGACGCATCATTCTCCATGGTCCATTTGCCCTATTGAAGAAGCCGAAATTTAACATGTAAAAGTATTGAATGACTTGACTTTTCCTAACTAAATTTAATTATATTAATTATGTTATTATTAGATAGCCTTATCATTAGAAAAATCTAATATGATTGAAAAATATTTTGAGTTATAATATGCTTGTTTTTATGGAATAATGATTCATGAATAATTTTTTAAGAATAATTATAAATTTATTAATTCTTTTTTCCGTTGGATCAGAGATATGGATACATTTTATTATTATTTTATTTTTTATAATATAAGTAAATAATTAGGTTTTTTATATTTTTAAAAAATATTAAAAAAAAAGTAAATGCAAATGGTTTTTTGTATTGGCCAAGTTAAAAAAAATGTTATTTTTCTTATACATTTACAGTTTACGTATATTTTATTTTTACATATAGAATTTATTAATATTTAAAAATAAAAAAAAATATTAAAATAAGTTTGATATATAAAAAATTACAAATAAATTATAAATACAAAATATTTATCATTACTCACAATAATGTAGACAAATTCATCTCTAGTTTTCCCCTCATAGCTGCCATTAATACCCAATATTTGAAAGACTCATATTCTATCCAAATTATACTTACAAAAACCTTGCAATGATTCAATAAATAACTTTTGATGGGTACACCAAAAATGGGCTGGCCCAAGTGGATGGTCAACGGAAGCCCAAGAAGGGCTGTCAACGTTCTTGACGGCCCAGTAAGAAGATGGGCCCAAGCATTGGAAGGCCCGAGACGGTCAACGTTTGCGTTGACCGTCCAGCAAGCCAACTCACTTACAGACGATCAACTCAAGGTTGACCAGCTTGATTGGGCCTTTAGGAGCTTTGCTACAGTAATGGGCCTATTCCATTCTGGCCCACAACCCATCAGTTGATCGCCCGCCGCTCTCCCTTCATTCTCCACGAAGGCGGCCAACACCACTGACGGTCAACTTAGACGTTGACCGTTCGCTCCCTATACACTGGGCCCAAATAACGTCTTTCTACAGTAACGAGCCTGACCCGTTTAGGCCCACCAATCATAAAAAGGCCAACCACGACCCTCCAAGGATATTCCACGATCTCAAAAGGAATATCAGCAAGATTGGCGCCATTCAAATAAGGAAGGCGCCAGATCTTTCAAACTCCTTACCCAAGGCACCTCAACGGTAACATACTGAGAAGGAAAGAACTTAGTTGGAAAAGTGGACGGCCGTCTCACAAGGCAACAATCCTTCATAACTTGGCAACAAGCATCAACTTCCAGGAGGAAGGCCAGCAGCAGATCATAGGGACGATCGCTCCTTCCAAAGGGGGGATCGCCATCTTTGCCATAAAAGAGACCCTAGATTCACCATCCAGGGGACGCTTTCTCAGACGCTTTCTTGGACGCTTTCTTAGACGCTTTCTTGGATGCTTTTTGACACGATCTTGGATGTTTTCTGACAGACTCTCTTTGACGTCTGCCTTAACACAGAGAAAAAACCCTTAGTGTTCGAAGGATCAAGCTCTGGTTCCCGGCAGCCAAACTCTCAAACACAATCAAACTCCAAGGCAACGAACGAGTCTTTACGGCCGTTCTCTGCCTTTCCACCATCCAGATTCGAGAAAGGCCATGTGCCTCTCTGACATCTGGAACAAAGCACTCTTTTTCCCTCTCCCATTGCTCTCTCTATTTTTCAGTTCCTTCCATTGAAGGCTATTTTACTGACTTGAGCATCGGAGTATTTTCGGTGGGATTACATTCCGCCGTTAACGCTGACCTCTCGTTCGTTTTAGTGGTGTGTAGGATTCGCACTCAGTGAACAGAGTCGGTTCAGATCATCCAGAAGAATCCGAATCTGTTCGAAGTCGGATCCAGGTACGCATCAACTTTTAAATAATATGAAACTTTTTTGCATATATTTATATATATATTATCAATAGATATATAAATATTTATTGGAAAGTTTGTTGGTGAAGGGGCAATACTTTCAAAAGACTTGTTAGGGCTTCAAAGTCACTGGGAAGGTTTGGAATAAGTAGATTTAATGAGTCTTTAGAATCTCATTAGACAATAAAAGTTATTGAGATGGCCTTGGGGATCTAGGGTATCGTTATATGACTTCATCCGTGGAGCATTGAACTTCTCTATAACGAGGCACTCTAGTATATCATTAGTGAAAAGGTGCATACTCTAGCCCTATCGCTCTTGTTTGGCATATGTTTAAAGATCCTCTGCTTGATCATCGGGATTCATTCCTTTACCCTGATTGTTGTTACCTTTTTTGGCGTCAATGGAGGTCCTAAGGTAGACGTTGGCATTTGTTCCTCACTTATGCGGAGCCACAACTTGCAAAACACTTCCTTCAATAATTTTCTTTTTACTAGAATGCATCTTTGGAGATCTTTTCGATCAAGGGTGGGTAGTACGGTAACGCCTCAGTTATTATGGGGCTAGTGGCTGAGGACTTTACACTCATTTGTCTCTTGAAGAGTTAATCCCACCCACAGCGTCTTTGCTCTGGTGTTGATGGGTGGTACTTCTAACATGAGGTTGGTACCATTGTCAAGGATACTGTTGTGCTTGCTTAATCATAGGAGCTTTATCTTGTTGTTGACCATTCCTGTGGTTGTGGCCACTCCGTACATTTGAGAAATCATATTTTTGAGGGGGACAGCTACGTCTTGGATGCTTTAAGTTTAGGGGATAGAGGGTTCCTATTCCTCGTGTGGGGTACTCAATGAAGGATACTGTTGCCTATTGTTCCCCATGACACACGGGTTTCTTTGGGCATCAATGGGCACTTCTCTTTTGAAAAGGACTAGAGAGTGTTAAGTAAGAGTTAACACGGGGATTGTTGACTAAGCATCGAGTGATGTGACACCTATTTATTTATATATTTTTACATAAATTTATTAGTATAAATATATAATTATGATACTATATCATTAAAGAGTGTTAAGAATCGATCAAAACATATACATTGGGTACAACAGAGTAAAGCCGAATTTTCTATCAAATATCAACAATCAAACTCTTGGACATAAAAAATATAATAATATATAACGATTTTCAACTTGAAAAATCCTTCTTGACTAATAAAAAATTATTTGATAAATTTTAAACAAATTCATTATAAAATAGTATTAGTTATAAAAATAACTTTCTCTAAAATTTCTTTACTATAATCCGAGTAAATAATATTTAAATATCAACCCTTTAACACACCTAATAACCAATAAGAAAAAATATATCGAGAATTAAGAATAACCAAATAAAAATACATTCTAAAAAATAATACTATAACGACAAACTTGACCTTAATGAAGAATGTAACTCAAATCAAATCTTAATTGAATGTCAAACTCTTCTTCTTCTCTCTATCCTTGTATAGCGTTCATTGTATCAAAAAAATAATTTTGAATGACCTAAAATAACATCATTCATGATTTTATATCAATGTCAGTGAACGACCGTTGATTAAGAACGATCTCCCTGGACAAATAGTGTACGAGCACTCTCGAGTGTAATATAATAATTTTCAATATAAAAATTCCTTCTCGATTAAAAAAAATTAAAGATAAATAATAGTTATAAAAATAACTCATTTTAAAATTTTTTTACTATAATTCGAGTAAATAATAGTTAAATACAACCCTCTTAATACACTGAACAGCCAATAAGAAAAATTATACTGAAAAATAAGAGTAATTAAATAAAAATACGTCTTAAAAATAATATTAGAAGGACAAACTTGACAGTAGCAAAGAATGTAACTCCAATCAGACCTTAATTGAATGTTAAACTTTTATTCTTCTCTCTTTTTCTCTTCCCTCTCTACTTGTGCAGCGTTCTTTATGTGAGAAAATGATTTCAAATGGTCTAAAATAACGTCATTCCTAATTTTATATCAATGTCGGCGAATGACTGTTAATTAAGCATGACTTCCCTAGACAAATGGTGTACGAGCACTCTCAGGTAAATAATAATGATACATTTAAAAATAAATCGTCTCGGCTAATATTTGTCGGCACATGCGACAGCACAATATTCTGTATCATTATTATAATATTATTATAATTTTAATTTTGAATAAAATTATACTATATTCCTCCAACCATCACACTAACTGGCCAATATTGGCCGCCATTTACGACCGCACAATATCCTATATCATCATTTTAACATTATTATAATTATTTTTTTAATAAAATTATACAGTTGACTATCAATCACCGCATTCATCAGCCAATGTTTGTCACCAACTACGGTGGTGTATTCATCGGCCAATGTTTGACCTTATTAAAAATTTAGTTTTGAATAAAAATACATGCCTGGTGTTCGATAAGCGCATTGGTCATGACTAATTTTTTTTAATATTATCATTATTTTATTTTTATATAAAATAATGCGATTAGTTTTCAAGCCACTACTGGCCAGTGTTTGTTACTATCTAGGATCATGTAATATCAATATCGTTATTTTAGCTTTATTAAAATTTTATTTTTAAATTAGTGAACTATTTTTATGTCAATTAAACTATTAATATTTATACTATCTTATTTTTAAAAATAGTTGGGAGAAAAATGTGAGAAACACACATTAGTTGTTCTTAGTATATCATCAAATCACGTCATATCTATTCATTTGTATTATATATATATTTATTAGTATAAATATATAAATAAGATATTATGTCATTAAATATTATTGAAAATCGACCAAAATACACATATCTAGTACAGTGGAATGAATCCAACTTTTTCATCAAATGTTAATCACCAAATTCGTGAATACAAAAAATATAACAATCTACACTGATTTTTATGGTTCTTAGATTCAAAAAATTATTGAAAAAATAATACAAAAATCTCCAACGGTATGAGCACATCAAAGAAGCTCAGGATTCTAAAAAGTCTCTAACGACATGAGCGCAGGAAGGAAGCTCAAGATGGTCGAGGACGCTAGTTTAGAGGGATGACGTACGCAAAGGCACGCACAATCTCTGTAATACATAATCTCTACAGGAAATGATAGCCTACAAAGCTGGTGTAATTACTACAGAAGTGACGTCTCGCAGAGTAGGCCTGCATGCACTTAACCTTTCTGACACAACAAAAGGGATTTGCAGAATTGATGACAGACTTTCCTACACACGCTACCCCACATGGCTGCTCTACTTAGGAAGATTCAACTACTATATAAACCTTCATTGTGCACCTAACAAGGGGATTCCAAATTCACTTCACTTGTATTTATTCCCATAGAAATAGAGAAAGAGTAGGCCACTTGAACTTCCAATTAGGAGAATACTTGTGTTTGTAAGAGTGATCCTTAGAATTCGCCGCACACTTTACTCTCCCTCTTTGTATTCAAACGCTTGGATAGTGAAGTCATTATCGGATTCAAAGTCCCGTGATTTTTTTCTCTCATTCAATAGAGGATTTTTCACGTAAAAACGTCATGTGTCAACCTCTGTCTCTTTCCCTTCTACTTATGAAATCTATCTTTGTGTTGCTCTGCATTCAAATATTTTTTCGTACAGAAATCAGGATCTGAGGATGCAACATTGGCGCCGTCTGTGAGAACAAATAAAAAGTCAGGTTAACACATCTTCTGAGAAACCGAAAACTAAAAAAATGGTGAATACAAGAGGACAAACTAGTGCTCCAGTGAGAGAGACCGCTTCCTATGGCAATGGCCATGCTGCAGGCGTCAGGATAGAAGAACATCCTGACCCCTATGTCCGAGCAATGGTCATGAGAATAGACGACGTCACCAAGGCCATCAATATGCTCTGTTCGAGAATGGACGAGCGGTAAAAGGGGATGCCCTCCAAGGCCTCCCCAGACTGCGACGTCCCAGCAAAAGGGTAAGGGGAAGAAGTACACCACAAAACAAGCAAGCCAACATGAGGACCTGAGGATGCAGGTTGTCTCGAGTAGTAGAGTCTCGAAGCGACTTGAAGGTCTCTTGGGTCCTCGGGTCTAAGAGGAAAGCCCAGAGAGGCAAAACTCTCGATCTTTTTAGGAGCGTCCCATGCAAGAAGTACCTCCTCGTGATGAGATTCTTCCTAGAGATAGGAGCCTGTCGGGGCTACAGGCTGCCCAAGACTCCTTTGAGTTGAGGAACTACCTCAACAGGAGGAAAATGACGGCTCCCCCCTATGTGGAAGAAAAGCTGGAGAATGTCTATTAGCAAGTCTTTGGTGGAGACAATGGAAGGGGAGCCGCAAACCTGCATCAATCTCTGTTTACAATGAAGATTTAGACGAGGTCACTCCCCCCAAAATTTGAGATGTCAAACCTCGACATTTATGACGGAAGCGTTGACCCCATGGATCATTTGGACCACTTCCATGAGCATCTAAATCTATAAGGTTTGGATGAGATGATGATGTGTCAGTGTTTTTCGTTGACGCTCAAGAGGGATGCAAGGATGTGATTTTATGGACTGCTAGCGAATTCTATACAATCATTCAGCGAGTTGACAAGCAGTTTCCTCTCAATTAAGCGAGGATTGAGAAGCACCCCTGGCACCTTACTCGTGTGAAGTAAGGAGCCAGGGAGAGCTTGAAAGGGTTTTTGGGCCGGTTCATAGTAGAGGCCAGGCAGATCCTAAAGCTGGCGGACGGAGTGAAGCTGAACGCTTTCTTATCCGCGCTGGAAGGAGAAACTTTCTTCAAGCACTTCATCCACAAGGGACCTTAGACCTTTGCAGAGGCCGAGGCCGTCGCTAAGCATACTTAGCTGTCAAATAAGCCAACGAAGCGAAAAGACTCATCTATGTGGAGAGCTTCCCCCCGAGAACATCGGAAGGAAAGAGGAAGAATGAAGACCATCAAGGCTCCTGGGCGCCCAAGAAGTAGCAAAAGTCTAAGCAGATCATTCGTAGAGAGTACAAACCCTTAAATCTGACTCCCTTGAATGACTCGCGTACCAGCGTCCTGATGCAGATTCGGGACGAAAAATTCTTGAAATGGTCCAAGGCATTGAAGAATCCCTAGGGTGGTGATCAATTTAAGTACTGCCACTACAATTACAGTAGAGGTCACAATACCGAGAACTGCAAGATGCTGCAGAAGGAGATAGAGGAGCTCATCAAGAGAGGTCACCTCAACCGTTTTCTATAAAAACTCGAACAACTTTTCGGAATAGTAGGGGATGGTGAGGCTGACCAGTCGAGGAATTGAGTTGCTGCGGAAGTCGTCAACATGATATCGACTCACCCAGTCAGAAGAGGCACCCGGGAGGATCTAGCTGCACGACAGAAGAAGCCTAGCGTAGAATCTAGGGTTAAAGTCATTAATTTTTGTAACGAAAATATGGCTCATGTAACATCCCCCATTCTAACCCTTTGATTTTAATTGCATTCGTTTCTGACATAGTATTAGACTACCAGATGAAACTAGTGTTCATTGATAATAGAAGCTCGAAAAATTCGCTTTACCTTAACACCTTTTTAAAATTAGGCTCAAGAAAAGCCAGATGACGGCTACCAAAAGATCCCTTTACGGACTGGATAATAAGTCAGTACCAATACAAGGAGTCATCCAACTCGAGGTCATATTAGGGACCTATCCGAGGACAGTGACCAAGACCCTCTCGTTCTTGATAGTAGACCTCCCATCCGTCTACAATTCTATTCTAGGACATCATTGCCTGGCTGCCTTCGGAGCCGTACCTCAATCTCACATTTAAAAATAAAGTTCCTAATGCCGTACGGGACTGAGAAAGTCTTCGAAGATCAAGTTGCCGGACGAACATGCGATTTGTCCCAAGTCACACAGACGCCACTTCCTCAGCCCATTGAAGACTTGGACTTCCCCAACGAAACGACATTGCAGTAGGTCGAGTCTGAAGATACAATTGACCGAGTCCCTTTGTATCTCAGAGATCCTAAAAAGACCGTCCAGATAGGAAGTTCACTGCCTTAACCTTTTTGGGACCAGCTCATCAGCTTCTTATAGAAAAATTTAGATGTCTTTGCCTGGATACCAAACGATATGCAAGGGATACCAATTGGAGTAATGGTCCATAAATTGGACGTAAATTTCAATCATAAGCTCGTCTAACAAAAGAGAAGACATTATTTCGTGAAAAAGCTGATAGTTGGCCAGAAAAAAGTAAAGAAACTCTTGGACGCTAGATTCATACAGGAGGTGTAATATCTAGATTAGCTATCTAACGTTGTGATGATCAAGAAGAATAATGAAAAGTAGATGATGTGTGTGGACTTTACAGACGTCAATAAGGTATGTCCAAAGAACAGCTTCCCCCTGTCGAGGATCGACTCGTTTGTAGACTTGACATCGGGATATGAGCTCCTAAACTTCATGGATGCGTACTCAAGTTACAACCAAAAAAGAATGAGCTCCAACGATAAGAAGCACACATCGATCATGACGGATCAAGGGACATACTATTACAAAGTCATACCCTTCGACCTCAAAAACGCTGGTGCCACTTACCAAAGGTTCGTAAATAAAATGTTTGAAAGTCAAATCAGTAAGAACGTTGAGGTCTATTTAGACGACATGCTTGTCAAAAGTAAAATAACATACCACCACATCTAAAATCTGGACGAGACCTTTAGTGTCCTTAGAACCCACCAGATGAAGTTCAACCCAACCAAGTGTACATTCAGAGTAATATCGAAAAAGTTCTTGAGCTATACTGTTTCACGTCGAGGGATTGAATCAAATCTTGAAAAGATCAAGGCCATACAAAAATCCAGTTTTGGGCATTGACCACAAAATTATAGTAAATAATTTTTTTTTTATAAATTGATAGAAATACAAGCATAAATCTAGAAAAAATAAAATTCTTAAACCACCTCCTCCTAAAAATGAGTCAGCCACGCCACTCCACTCCACCAAAAATAGGCCTCCAAAGTATGTACAAACCTATATATAATGACAAAATTTTAAGGATTAAGTTTAACATCTAATAAGCAATCTATAATTAATGACAACATAAATCAAGAACAATATAAAAAATCCTCCAATAAAAATACCGTAAAAATCACAAGTAAAATAAATAATAAAGACAGTAAAATAGCAACAACCTTTGAAGGGCCAACGATTCACTAATAAAGTCAAACCAATAAAGCAGAATTGAAATGATATCAACTGAATATATAAGATTCTAATAAACTACATTACTTTGAATCTCAACTCAGATGGAGTTTTAAGAAACTAATGAGATATTGAAAAAATCTCCTTAGATCTTAATTCACCGTAGTGCTTCAAAACCTAACATGTTTATATTCCGATAGGATTCATAAGTCATACGAGATTACTTGATAGCTACAGTTTGACATGCTATCACTCGTACTATTAGTAGCAACATTACCATCTCAGATATATAGTGGCTTGAATCTTCAACACACATTGCCTGTCCTTAGTATTTTTATGAGCTCTTTTCAACTTATACACAGAGTGTAAATAAAGATATAAAAATAAATGAGGTCATGAAACACGATATGAATCAAAGATGCCGAAATGAGGATTCAACTACTAAGTTTTCAAATCAATCAACTACTGTTACGATTTACCAATTTCCTAGTAGTAGTCAATAGAATCCTTGGATTGTATCCCCAGAATATAGAATTAAAATTAAACCCAAAATTGCTTATGTCAAGCCAACTTTCGAATGTGAGCTTGAACTTTGTTATACATAGCCCTGGTGTAACTTGCGTAAATGCCAACAGCTTTAACTTAATTTAATTGATAATAATCATGCATACCAACTGTTCAAAGGTATAATTTTACATTCTATCATAATCATTCAAAATGCATCAAAAATCTTCTTATGTTACTTTGACATTCAACCCAAAATTTGAATGTTATTCATGCAATATTTACCTTGGACATGCAGTATTTGAACGTCGTTTAAATTTCGCATTTAAATGAAGATCGGAAAGTAATAGATTAACTTACAAAATGTTAGCTCATCTTTCTTTTCCTTCAACATACAACTCCAATAAACCCCTCCTTAAAGCTAAGATATTTACGAACTGTGATTGCTAAGTTGCCCGAGTTTATAAAAAGAGCTAATCCTTAAGAATTTGGTTGCAAACCCCCACTAGCCACATATCACCCAAGCTAACATCAAAGAGGGCATGTGTCCGAGTTCAAGCCTAACGCTTAACAGTCCTCATCGATACGATATCATCGCCAATAAAGATTTTATTTATTTATTTATTATTTTATTTGAGGATATATTTTAAATTAATTTGAACATGATTATAAATGTCAACCGGACAATTCAAAGAAAAAATTGTTGCTAACCCAAGACTTAGCTAAAAATAAATATTATGATGTTCCTAAAATATTTTCTTAAATGAATTTGATCACCCTAAGGTTTTAATTTAACACTTATCAAACTTTTTAATTATTTTACCTAAGATACTGACAATTATATGCAAATAATTTAAATAGAAATATCCGGGATATTAATTTAAACTTCTAGCTGGACAGTTGGAGATAGTAATGAGGGTTGGTAATTTCTTTTCCTTCCTCGAAATGCTAAAAGTTATTTTGGCTTGCTTTGTGGCATTATCTTGTTCATGTTTGTGTTTTTCTTCACGCTTATCTTTCTCTTCCTAAATACATTTTTTCCATTTCTATAACTGTGGATAGATGACATATTTATAGGCTAATGGCTAAATATAGCATTTGGGATAAGGTTAGCTGTTGGTTGAGTATCATAAGCCAGCTAACAATTATACCTTTTCTCTAATCATAAGTGAACACCGCTGTGTTGTGCAATTAATATTAATTTTATCAATTTTTTATAGATGTATCAGATATTCTTTCGATATGTTAGATATTGCACGTGTTTAGTCATAATTCTGCCAGTTAGCCAAAAGAGTAACAGATAATTTTTACTTACAGTCAAGTGTTGCTGCGTATTCAGGTTTAGACTTTGTCAATATAACTTTTTGCTATAATCGAAATTCTTTTTGATATTTTTAACCAAGATTCAGATTGGCTAATCTTATGGTCATCTAGTAGTATGATCCGAGGAACACTTTGGGATTATATCTTTTGTACTTAAACTCGAACCCCATGCAATTCCAATAAATAATATGACTTGATACATTACGTTTCATTTTTATCAATTTAATAAAAACAAATCTAATAACACACAAAATTGTGATATACTTAACTTAGGTATTGTCACGTTTCAAAATTAATATAAAAATAAATTAGAAAATAAATATTATATTACATGGTAGTATTTCTAAACATAACTAAAGAATATCCCTAAATATTTGTCTGTAAAATAAAAAATATTTTCAGAGTGATCCCACCCCCACAATTATGTAATATTGGCCTTTTAGTGTCAATATAGTATGTAATTATCAATAAAATTACTTTAATAATCTATCTTTGTCATATTCCATTTGCCCCAGAAATTTAGCACAATAAATATCTATAATGACTTGACTTTTCATATTTAATTATAATTATATCAACTATGTTCTCCTTAGATAACCTTATCATTATAAAAATATTGTTCTTCAAATTCTCAAATTATGTTTAGAAAATGGTTTGAGATGTACTTAAGCAATACATCGATTTGTTTTTATAAAATAATGATTCCCAAAATTTTTATTGAGAATGATTTTAAATAGTTACTATTAAAGTAATTAAATAACGACAATAATATTATTATTTTATATTTTATTAAGTGAAATTGATTATATAAATTAATGTGTACATAAAATTTATATTCGGATTCAATAATGTGACAACTCAGACCCAATCAATGACCACATAACCAAACCATCAAGCTGTTTTCTAAATCAACATCATATTATAATATCTCATAAATAAATATCAATAAAAATCATAAACCCTACTCATATACACCAAGAAAAAAAAAAAAAAAACAAACAAACAAACAAATGTCAACAATACATCAATGCCAATACTGAGAAAATCCAATTCCAAAAACACAAAGCAACTCCAACTCAAAACATACAACATTTAGGCTTCGGGATCAAACTAATTTAAGGTGATTTCAAGTTAGATTTTAGTAAAATTAATTTAAGGTAAGTATATCTAAAATCTTTTCTTTATATTGTTATTAAGATTTTTAAAAGTTCTTAATTTTTATTCTAAATATATATACATATAGAATTTTATTGTTTCTCTTGAGTTTGATTTGCATACATTTCATATTTACTCATTGATCAAAAAAATTTTAAAGGCTTGTGACTTAATCAAACATTGGTGAAGAATGGCTAAAAATTTTCTGTATTTTGCCTGGCTTATCCTTCTTAAATAAAATTTTGGTGAAAAACTTTACAATTAAATTTAAGGCAAGTTTTTTAGTTTTTATATTTTGAATATTTGACATTTATATAGAATCATTTTTTAACTAAACAAGAATCATCATGAAAAATTAATAAAATATATTTGAATATATTTTAGTATACTAATTTATAAATGAATATCATATCATAATATCCACAAGTTAGAAAAATGATATATATCATTATCTATAGAATATAATATGTAGTTATCCTATTCATTACTGTTAAATAGTAGTGTATGGCTCAAACTATAGGATTAAAATTTATAATCCCACTTTTGATGCTTGTCCCCGTTAATGAAGACTATTATTGGCTATTGGTTATTATAGATTCTTCATTTTTCTTATAATTATTGATATTTTATCATTTTCACATTTTCCTGTGTGTGTGTGTTTTGATGTGCGTGGAAATCATTTTGCCATATTCATCGCTTTTAAATTAGCAAGCATAGATCACTTGTAGAGTTTTAGACTAGTAAAGTTTTCTGGACGGTTAGCTAGAATATATTTTATTTATATTTTGAGAATTGTAATATGTTATTGAAATAATATGGAATATGCTTAACATTGTCATATCTTATTCATTTTTGTATGTATGTATTTATTTGATGGCTGTATATTATGAGTTGTTTTCCATTATGTTGGTTATAAATTTTAAATGATTTTTGTTTATATTTGATAAATTGAGCAGGTGTTTATAGTTTAGGACCAAATTTGGGTGTTTTGGTCGATTTCTGAAATGTAGTATAAATTATTTGATTATGTTGCAAGGGTTATAAATGGTTTGAACAATGTCTTGACCCGATCCTTGTTCATATTTTTTGATATTTGCAAGTGGGGTTGTAATAATTTGTTGTATTAGACCAATTTGTTAGGAAAATCTCTTAATGATTTGATGAGATAGATTTTCATAAATTGTGGCGTGACATGAATAGAATGTCAAGTGACCATGGTAGTGTGGAGTTTAGTTGGGAGGATGAATATTTTACTGTCATGACAAAAAATGGCAGAAGTTATGGAATGAATGATGTAAAGACAGCTGAACCCCAAGAAGGGTGGGAAGTCGGGGGTGCAATTATTGCTTATGAAGAATTGACAAATGATTGTATCCTTGAATCTTTGAGATCCAAATTCATGAAGGTTGGGATATGGATTGAATGGTGGAAAATGTATTCAAAGTTATAAATCAACCCAAAGAGGAAAATATCAAATTTACTGCCTACAAGTTAAATGTGTAGGCCAAACATTGGTAGGCCATGATGTGAAGAATTTTAAATTTGAAAAATGATAAGATTTTCAGTGATATGCTTACAAAGGCATTTCTTAATAAATATTATTTAGTCAAATTTCATGTATAAAAGGACAATAAATTTTTAAAATTAAAGTAAGATAATCATATAACGGTAGAATATGATATCAAATTTATTGAGTTAGTCCAATTTGCTTTGCACTTGGTGATCGATGAGATAAGAAGGGCAAGAAATTTTCTCAAAGATTTAGATGATACAATACATGACAATTGGTGCATTTCTTCTGGGGACATATAAGGAATTGCTTAATTGGGCTTTACTCATTAAGTGGTAGTTAGAAAGAGCTAAATTTTTTTGGAAAAGAGAAAACTAAAGAGGTCAATATTCAGGATTGGAAGAATTTACAAGTGATCTAGGCCCCGTGATAAAGTCTCAGACAAGCAACAACACTCGAAGGTGGCATTTGATCATTTTAGAAAATTCCATGGTGGGTGGACATACTACGAACAAATTGGAATATGTATTGATAGATGAATTTCTTGAATAGCTAAGACTTTTTGCTCTTATTTACATTAAAATATAACCTAATTATATATTTAATTAAATTTTTTTATATGAAAAATTAATTATAAAAATATAATTTATTAATATTTTCTTAAACATAGTATTTATTTGAAATAAATGTTTGAAGCATGGTACAAAGGAAATGTAAAATATGCAAAAGATGCCCACTTTCGAATCATAAACTCATGATCCTCCTCAACTGCTAAAGAATTTTGTATTTATAGGATGCTAAGTTTGTTCTTAAGATAATTGAATAACCTTATGGGGAGTTATTGTTCGTTTTTCTTATAAAGAGTTATGACTTTCTATATAGTTGTATAGGGCATTATAAAACCGATATATTTATATTCGTGGGTTTAATGACATTGTGGCTATATTATGCTTTCCTTAAGTTAAGGTCATGGGGCATGTGGAAAAGTCAAGGCATTGCCGCCATTATTTGTCCTCCCCGGTCATACGGCATTTGGTAACTTGGCTTTGACAATTAGCATCTTTAACCCGGTAAGCACATTCGATTTTATGACCCGTTTTCTTATCCTGGGTTCAAGTTAAACTTCATTCATTTTTTTTACAGAACCCATTAATTTTTATTTTATTTTAATAACTAAGCAATATGTTGAAATAATATATATTCAAAGAACGAAATTTTCTTCAATGGGCCACATGTTTTGGATCCCAGACAGGCAGTTGATAGAAAGACCAAGATTTCTTCAACTTTTTCACGGGTCCCGGGCGCTACTAAGAGGTATCTTTGCTAATAAAATTAAAAAATTCAATGAATGAGACTTAAATATTAAAAATATTATTTAAATAATTATTTTTTAAAATTATTTATATTAAATTTAATATTCAATAAATATTAATATTATAAAAAATAAAAATAATAATAACTGTCAATTATTACATGGGCTGCTTTCCTTGAGGACAAGGAGCTCCCCTCATTGCTCTTTTTACACAGTTGGAACAGTGGGCTTGTCCTATATTGATAGTGTTATCCTGAGTTACCACAACTAAGCAATTAGTCTGGGAATCTGTAATGCGGAGCATCAAACCCTCTTTTCATAAAAGAAAGAGTGTCTAAATTTATAAGTAGTGTTATTAGGGGATATTTTTAGTAACTTTTGAGACATTCTTAATAATATAACACCTTATTATATATCAAAATTAATAAATCTGTATAAAAATAGATGAATAAATTAATATCATATTATTTGTGGGTGTTTTTCCAAAATATTTCTCCAAATTTATACTTGTGCAAGGATAGATTATGTACAACATTAGTCCAGTAATATTGGAGAAATGCCGGCTCATCAGTCAAGTTAAATATTGAAATTACCTCCTATATTAATATCAATATCAGACTAAACATTAGAAAAAAAAATATTCCTTCTCTAAGAAAATAATAATCTTAAATATTGGTTAAAAATGATATTGATATTTAGAAATTAGATATGACTCAATGAGGTCAAAGGGCCCATTGATCTTTTTCTTAGGGATCCCCTCAATTATTCAAATTAACAATACACTAACCAATTTAAGACACGTTAAAACATAAAAATGACTACGCTATAGTTATAAAGATATGAAGACGTAGGATGCACTAGCACTCATTGAGCAAGATAATATGGTTTTTTAGGAGGACTAGTTTCATGACCAATTGAATCCTACATGAGGCTTGTGGGCATCTTTTGTGGGTCCAATTGTGTATCCAACTAGACAGTGCATCCAATTGAGTGAGCTTGAATCAATTCTGTACTCGATTGAGTGAATTATAATGTATGTATTTTTTAAAAGAGATAACAATAGTTTTTTAATTGAAATTATGTAGCCTCTACCTTTTTAGAATTTGCCGATCATTTTTCCATGGAGATATGTTGAAACTTTCTTTAAAAAGACATAAAGCGCTATTTAATGAAGGCTTAAAATAGAATTCATTGTCATGGCTAAAGATTTGAGGGAATTATGGTTTACATGATTTCATCCCTTGAAATCCACTATATAATTTAGGTCTATTAGATTTTATTAACTATTCCATTATGATGACATGAATGAAAGTAGCTTTAAATTAACTTTGTTATTCAATTGGGCCATGGTTTTTCCTTAAACTTTGGCTTGAAGGTCGGTCTATAGGGGTAAAGCTTTAGAAAATTGGTCTTGCCATTCGGGGTTTGCCCTAGAGACTTGGCTTTAGGGGCCGGCCTCATAATGCCAATCTTCTTTAGCCAATTTTAAGAAATTTATTTGCGTTTATTTCTTTTTTCCTGGTGCAAGCACCTCAACACATTTGTCATTCAAACTATTTTTTATTTTTATAGAGTCCTATTTAATAATAAAATGACAATAAATTTCACCTTGATATAAATTCAATGTCTGTAGATAAAATTATTATTCTAATCAGCAGATTACAATCAGACTAGATCTATCAAAATATATCAATATTTTGTTAAAATTAATTGTAGAACAACCACGATTTAGTAGTTCAAATTTCAAATATAGTTTCTGTTAATCGATAAAGTTCAACTTTTATAAATGAAAACAGTACATTAGCTCTTTATGTTAGTATATAAAAGTCGATTAGGTGATTATTTGATTGGTTCAACAACAAAATAGTTAATTTTAGATCTAAATAGATAGTCAAAACGTATGATCCAACATGAATTGTTAGAGACTTGAGTTATTAAAAGCCCATGATTGTTAGGGTATGAGGTGACCGATAATTCAAGTAGTTAAACTTATAGAAATGTCAAAAATGGTCTATTCACATGCCTTTATATACAAACATGATATTGTTGACCATTGGCCCACTACACTTATTTGAGCATTGCAACTGTAATTCAATTAATCAACCAAAGCCCACATTCATCATAATGGTAATAAGGCTATGAAAATCAAGGAAACACTAAAGGTCATATTTCACTACTTAAAAAAACTACCTATGTGACGTACCATATTTTAAAATTGAAATCTGGCAAAGTTTTAATTATAATACGACCATCAGACTAATACAAAGCCTGCATAAAACCTTATACAATATGCAAATATATTCACAAAATACAAACACAAAATTCAAAAAACCACAATATCCTTGCGGTTCCAACATTATGTCTCCGAACATCACGTTGGAATGGAGAGATGCCATTAATCCTTGAAATACCATCACAAAAACCTGCGGAAGCATTCCATAATTCAACATACCATATTCTAGTTAAAGTATACGACCACTATGAAAATTTACAAAAGAGCAAAACATATGTATACAATTCACCTGATCCCAAAGGAATCATCATCTACACTAAAAATACAAAATACAAGTCCCCCAGAATACAAAATACAACATTTCAAAACCTAAGCTAAGCACCGATCCTCTACTCGTTCTCATTGGATATGAACTCGTGCTGATCATCTAAGGTGGTTACACAAAATAGTAAGAAGTTAGCCAAATACTCAACAATGCATATATATAATAGGGAACATGTAAATTTTATAATTCAAATCATAATAATACATACAGGAAGAAATAGAGATACATGAGAGATCATAAAATATGAAAATAAAAAAAATACTTTCGTAATATCTTTCAATTTTCTTTAGTCCTTATTGTTCTTTATTCATTTAATTATACTAAAAATTTATTTTGTTGGAGATCAGGGCCAATATACCTTATTGATTAAAAGAACGGTCAATCGTAATTTAGATTGTATTTGCTCTTACACAATTAAAAGTCATTTCCTCCTATTTAAAATCGAGAGACGAGCCATATACGTATAATCCCTATAGACGGGGTCTTAGTCACACACGACCCTTAGCAAATAACGACATTCTACTATAATATATTAAGACGTGTCAAAATATATTATCTGATGAATATTCTTCAGTTCAAATTCTTAGTTCCTTATTTTCTTAGGGAATTCTGCTTTTAAGTCTATAAATCTTTCGTTCCCACTCTTTTGAAGAACGATTCACAAGTCCTTTATTTAATTATAGAATATTCCTCATTGATCTTTTTTTCTATAAAGCTTGTACAAATACATATTTTTATATCCTTGTAAGTTTGAGTCCTCATAAGATCTTAATTACATGCATAATTTCTTTTAAAATTTTAAAGAATTAGAAAATTCTTACCGCATTATGACGAGTAAAACTCTAGAACTTTCGGATGATAATTTTTTTTACAAATGGTTCATAACATAATTTTTGAAATATACAAAATTAACATATCCATAATACATGCAATTAAATACCAATCAATCACGTTCATAAGTTAGGGTTCAATTTTCTAAGTCCACTTTATGCATAAATTTTAAAAAAATGAAAGAAAATGTGCGGGGTGTGGATTAGGGTTTCGTTAGAGACAAACCGCAGAAAGTATAAAAAATTGGATACCAAATCAATAACTTTTCGTACTCAAGTCATGGGTTTCAATTATCTAAATTCAAATCATACATAAAATTTAAAATAAATGGGTAAAAGTGGTCCAGGGGCGGGTTAGGGTTTCTCGTGTACGAAATACCGCATACAATAATCAAATCAGACACAAAAATAACAAATAATCATACTTAAGACGTGGTCATTACAAAATATATACCGGAAAGAAACAGAACAAAAGGTGCAACAAGAGAAAGAAAATCATATTGGTACACTTGTTTTGACTGGATCTATCACTTCTCTAATTGGCTCTAACTCATAATAGTACTCGGGAACCTCGAATTCTTCTTCCACTCTCTTCTCCTTGCGCTCTCTTTCTCTTCACTCTCAGATCCGTATGAAAATGACAGAAAAAAACATGCGTGCTTATATATATAAACTGACGCTCGAGCGCCGGTCGAGCACTCATTGAGCACCAAAGCACCCGAGAGGCCATGCTCGAGCGCTCATCGAGCACCCATTGAGCGGGCGATTTTGCCAATATGTGCCCGAGCGCTCCTCGGCCACGGCAATTATGTCAAACACACCCTAGGCTCGCCTCGGGCGCCACTAGGGCGCCGGGCCTCCCAACTCCTCTTCTCGGGTCTGAAATTAATTTTTTTGACACATTTAAATCTAATCTTAATTATATTAATTTAATTATCTTATTATTATATTTTTAAAATTTGGAACCTCACAAGCTACATGTTAACATGGTTCCACTTTAATATGCTTACCTAACCCTTTTTAGAATAGGACTATTACTTATGTAAATATATGACTGCTTTGGTAGAATTAAATAAACCTTAAACGAGCCAACAACAACCTAAGTTCAAATAGGCTAAGGAATTCAAAACTCTCAAAAAGTGGAGAAGCTCTAAAATATTGGCTTTAAGTGTTCCTATTATCTCTAGAAAAATATTATATGCCGAAAGACTTCTCATCTTCTCCATCTCTTTCCTTCTTCACTTCAAGAGAAAAACACACAAATTTGACTTAAAGATATTTTAACTAAAAGAATATTATTATTCCTCTCAAAAAAATATTTGAGAACCCCTATTTTAAGTCCTTCAAGGATCCCTTCAAGACACCAAGCTTATTTCCCAAAAGTTTATATATTTTTCTCTTTATTTAATACTTTTATTTCTATTAGAAAAGCGACATTTATTTCTTGACTTTTTATTTATTTATTTGACTAACCTGATACTAATTTTTATAGTTCAGGATATTTGAGAAGACATCCCAATCTTAGAAACTCTTATTGTGTTTGCAGTAATATATATGATTAAGTTTTTTTTCATCCACAGCAGACTTTAAAATTTTCCAAATTGAAGTTATTTTTCAGATATATTATAGCTAATTAGAATATAGAAAATGAGTAGAAAATATTCATTTTAGAGGGCACCAGAAAAGGCAAGGATGCCACTATAATTTAACTCTTAGCTACTATTTTCATGTTATCAAAACAAATAAAACACCTTCATTCTCCTTCCAATGCTAAGGAAAATAAAGTTATTTCAAACCTCTATGTTCACCTCCATTATGCTTAGTTTCACCAAATGAACAATATTGAAGAATAGAATGCAAGCATATCCAGACAAATACATGCACCCCAATTGCCTTTCCTTTTCCCTCTGGATAGCTGTCGTATTGTGCAACAACAACCAGCCTTTTAACCACGAGCTCACTATTTAGACTATCTAAAATCTCATTGTTTAAAAAGTGGGTTTGGAAACAAGCCACAGCATGGATGCAGGGCTTAGTGGGTGGTTTGTGGCACCCGTCTGGTCCACGACTCGACACACTTTCTATTTTAGGTTACGTAGCTATTTTCTATTTTACTTGTCAGATATCTATGATTACTGATTATATAGTTATTTATCATTAATACTATTATTTATTTTAATAAAAATAGACTCATAACTTTACAGTTGCTAATATTATAGTCTTAGATGTTTTTTTTTAAAACCGTAAAGCTTAAAGCCATAATAAAGTATGAATAAATTTGAATTGAGCTCAACTTTAGGTTCTTTTATCCTCTTAGTTATTGAGATTACTTCAAAAATGATAGAGGTTACAAAATAAGATATATATATGTGTGTGTATTTATTACTTTAATTTCGGACTTTTATATTAGAACGGTTATTTTTAATTATTAAATTTTAAAAAAATCTAATATGAAAGGGTATTATAATAAAACTAATGAACCAACTAGTCTTTTAGAAATTTATACTCGAAAATACTATAAAAGATACTGAGATTAAGACAATTTTATTTATGTCAATGATATTCTCTCACGCATGCAACTTGGTGTAATTGACTTTTCCTTTTTTGGACTATGCACTTTCGCCTTTTAGGATGGACATACTACTAGGAGTAATATAACTTATTTAAATTATTTACTATTTATTTATTACTCATTCTTTATCTATAATGTCCATTAAAATTACAAAAAAAAAAAATTAAAAAAGATCTTATGCATATAAAATAGATTATAAAAAAGTGAGATAAATAATATTATATTAATGCCCAAAGAGCAAAGCATGAGGTGTTCTGTCCCGATTATATATATGATTTGAAGAATCTACCCATATTTTATTGATTGAAAAATATTTTAGGATATATTTTTCTAAGAGCGGGATTAATTAACCACACTAAAAATATTTATAATAAAAAAATAGAAACAGTTTTATGGATTATAGAACTAAAATTTTTCATTGACTCATTGATTATTTGATACTGACCTATATGCTTTACTTATCTTTTCAACATTAAATCTACCTTTAGCCGTATCAAAAAATAATAATATTATTATTTTTTATTTATTATATTAAAAAATAATAAAATTATTGATTCGATGGAAAAAAATCCTTGACCAACCTTTGCCTTTTAGCCATTCTTGAAATATGTAATTCTTATTTGTCTACCTATTCAAGGGTGGTTGGCTTGTTAGTATATATGGTCAATGAAATATTACTTAATTAGGAATATTTAGAATATGATTAAAAAATATCATCTTAATATAGCTCTTAATTAGGTTAGATTAAAAAATTTTTATCTTTATCTATAAAAATTATATATCAGATAATTTTAAAAACACAATACAGAAACATAATGATAACAAAATTTCAATTATAAATCAATGTAAGATAATTTGATCACTTAAGCTGTTAAATTGTCTATGAAAATAGAGGGTTGGTAGAAGTCATAGATAAGAAAGCAAAAGGTATGTCTAGAAAGGACTAAAGTAAGGTAATAAAAATGATATAAAATTATTTTTTAATTTTTTTATTAATCACATATATTGTTGTAGATCATAAATTGATGACAATATATGCTTAATTAATTAAGCAACTTAAACTTTTAGAATGTTGATTATTAAAAAAGTATAAGAATATAGAAGAGTGTAGAAAATCATATATGCCTTCTATTATTTATGAAAAATGACTAAATAATAAAATCTTATCTTGTGTTGCATCCCACTTTGACAGGATAGATTCTGTCACTTTATTTGCAATATTCCTGTTATATTTTAATGATTTATAATTCTTCTATTGTACTGAGATATTCTGAATTTTGAATAATATTTTAAGCTCATGTATTTTTTTTATTATTTAATAAATTGCTTAATAAAAGTAAATTATCTGATAATTTCTACTTTTTTTTTTCTATTTGCCTAATATTTTATATTTTATTTTTTAATTTTGGGGAGCAAAATTATTTTCTGTAATGGAGAAGAGGATCAATTTTAGAGATAAGGAATTTGTGAATGGGGCTCCTCCAACTCTCTCCATCTTCTCCATGATTTTTAGCCTACTTGCAACTCAATTCCCTTACCCGACATCTTTCCTCACCCCATTAACAAATTATCAAGATATTCTCAATTTTTTAATTTTTAAAAATTTTTATTTACCTTATATTTTAGTAATAAATTTATTAGAATTATGTAAAAATCTCAATATATATAGGGAAGATTAATATATTTGGTGCAAGTTTAATATTATAAAGACTATGATATCGAAAGTATTGTATAATTAACTGTGAATTTATAATCGACAGAAGTTCAAATCTTATCCTTTTATTCGTTGATATTTGTTCGTCCATATATATATATAATCGACAGAATTTCAAATCTTACCCTTTTATTCGTTGATATTTGTTCATCTATATATATATATATTTGGCAGCATCACTATATGCCTAAGTTTGCCACAATATCACATTTTGTAGATTATAAACTTAGGTTAATTATTCAAAGCCTAAATAAATAAATAAATAAATAAAACATTGGACAATTACGTTGGAGGAGTGTATAGGGGTAATGTTGCTCTTGATGAAGAAATTAACTATTGGCTCTTTCCATTGGAAATAATTAATGTGTTTGGGGACAATTAAAATCAATAATTATAAAAGATGTAAAGCAAATATTAGAAATCTACCTTCGATATTAACATCTTAACAAACATTTTTGTTCAACTTTCAAAATCTCTCCACTTTATGCCCTAAAACGATAATGAAAATAAATTCAGCTTTTTTGTTCAATTGTGAAGAATGATTTTTTTTTTTAGTTTTGATGCAGATGTGAGGATAAGTCTTAATCAAATTGCGTATTGCAGTATATATTTTTACTAAATGAATCAAATTATCAGTTGAGACAAATTATGTAAACTATTAATATACGGGTTGATTTGGTTTAAAAGTTTATACAATTATTTATTCAATTTTGTACGTAATATATGAAAATTAAAATAATAAGAGATAATATTAACATAATAATAAAATAGTAAATATATTTCAAAATAACTTAATAAATAAGTAAAAATAAATGATAATTAGTTATCGATAAAGAATTATTTTAATTCAAATTTAAACTTAATTCATAATATCAAATAAATAAAATATTATATTTAGCAAACAATTATTATATAATATAATTTTTTAAAACTTCTTAACATCATCAAAAGTATGGCTAATATTATAAAAATTTGCTTTAAATGTGAACAATTTCAACAACAAATAAAACTGTCTAAGCAATTCAACCACTTGTATAGAAAATTTAATCACTGATAGTTAAAACATAATAACAAATAGATTTTTAGTTGCAACAGAGAGCTAGATTATATATATGTGCGATGTGTGCGGTTCAGATTGTTTTGGTCCGATATAAGCTTTTAAACTGTAATCAAATAAAAAATACAGTTTAGCTAATCAAATTAAACCATAACTATGAATAAGTCTAAGTATTATTTATTATTTGGTTTGGCTTAATATTTACTGTTTAGAGGGTTTGAAAATTATATGGTCACCCTATTATATATAATTAACTTGTATATTTGTATAATTATCTAAAAAATTTTACAAAAATAAAAATATCTAAACTAATATAAAGAAATATAATATTGTTACTCCAATTATTTCAATGGGATATGATGCACTAAATTTAGTGGATACCATTCTTTTGGGTATGCCCACAGCTTGAAAGGGGAAAAACAAGTCTCATTGTCCTATAAATAAAGAGCTGTGTAGGAGAAATGCTTTCCCATTCCATTCAAACAAGCACAGCCGAAGCTAGCTAGAATCTCCATAGCTTTCTTCTCCCTCTCTCTTACTCTCAAACCCTAAATCCCTAATGAAATGCAGAGAGGGATCGAGGAAAAAGGAAAAGAAGAGGAATTTAATAATTGGTGATAGCTATGCTGACAGAAGATAGAGAGCACTGATGGTCGTGAAAATGCAGAATCTCAATCATTTGTGCTCTCTATCTTCTGTCACCACCTTTAACTTCTTTACTTTTTTTTAGAGTACTGCCATGATGTTTATATTTATTTTTCTTAATACTCTGTCAATAATAATTTTATTATAATAATTAGATAACTATGATGTGTCAACATATTAAAATATATTAAATTGGTATTATAATCTTTTTTTTTAATTATTAGAGTAAAATATTAACTAGTAGAAGCATAAGAAGACACTAACAATTGCCATAACTATGATTTGTGATTTTATGTGATCAAATCTCTCTTATATTAGTCTGAGGACATTGTTTAGAACTGTCTACTGTGGTCATATTATTTTGAGCTTTTCTAATTAATGTCAAATTGCATATTTCATATTATTTCATCTTTCTAATTAATGGTCATATTATTCTTGGCCCAGGTATGCACTCCCATCCCGACCTGATTTAACTCAAGATTTTGAATCCCTCCCAACCCGGCAAAACCCTAATGACTTGGGTGCTCAATAGGGTAAAGAGATAGACCCTAGCAAGACCCTTGGTTATCAACACTAGGAGGCGAACCCCTTATGGACAAATCTATAGAACCAAACTCATAATGGTCGGACCAAGCTCCTGGAGCAAAGTTGTAGGGACTGGAGCCCTGGCGTGCTAGAGTTGTGGGATGAGGGGCGGGCTAATGTTGGAGGACTGGACCCTTATCTTTATTTTCATGCTTGATGGATCTGATTGAGTTAAATATGAACCTCAGTCCAAGAGATGGATCACAAAATCCAATCCTCTCACAAAGTCAAAAGGCAGAATGACAAAGTCTAAATTGTCGAATAACTACATATAAATCTTAATAGAGATTGTCAAACCTAACATTGTCCTCAAAAAGCTTTATTTTTCTTTCTATTATTCGGCCTTAAATATTTTAGTAGGTCTAGTGTGAAACTAATTTAAGTATTAGAGGGTAAACAGAAAATTCAGTTTCAAATTTTTAAACTTTTATTTAATTTTGTAATATATAAGACCCAAATTCAAAAACCTACACTATAATTTCTTAGTTCAAATTTCATATTTTATGTGTTAACATCAGTTTTTGTTTTGATTAAAAAGACCAAAAAAACAAAAAAGATGACCTACAGACATTGACCACCTAATCCTTATGCGCCACCACTGCCATCGTCCTGGTCAGGTTACTGCACATCACCACCACCATGTTACTGTGGTCCTCGGCCGCCTCCTTGCCAGCCATGTCATTTTCCTCCACCACCACAGCGTAGACCCATCTTTATTTTTCTAAAGAAGAATGACAAATAAATAAGGTTCACTAACCGCCTGGGCGGCGCTTCCTCCTCCACGACAGCATTGTCCGCCTACCTGGTCGTTCATCTACTCCTTCAGGCCACCTGCACCTTCGTCCTGCCATCACCTCGCTAGCTGGCTCCTCAATATATATACAATCAAATATATATACATATATATATATATATCAGAAACAAAGGAGAAATTACAATACTGCCACGAAGATTTGGCTGGAGAGCTTAGGTATACAAAGGGGTGGGATCAATTGACCCCACTTTAAAAAATTTTATTAAAAAAATTATAAGCAAGTATGATAATAATTACATTATTTTCTATTATTGTATTTAATATTTTAATTAACTTTATAAAATTCTTTTATTGTTTAATATTGATACATATTGAAAACTTGAATTGATGTATGAATTAGGGAGTTGTATTATCACGTTTAAACATTCGAACGATAACATGTCTAATTTTTATAACTCTAAATTTAGATTCTACACACCATAAAAAAAAATAAATTAGAGTTAAGAGGTATACGAGACTCGTTTTCTGGTATATCTTTCGATACTCAAATCAATAATCTTTCTATTCGAATATGAAAAATATAAGGAAACAAATGAGAGAATTTAGAAATGATGAAAATAAGTGTATGTACAGATGGCGGTACTCTTTTTTATATACTCGTCTAGTTGGATAGTTTTTATTTTTATACACACGTTAGCCTGTATGGCTTTTTTTTTATTATTCTTTTTTCTTCCTTTTTTCTCCTTTGGGGGAGGGGCTTTATATATAGCATGAGATGTTATTTAGTTGGTTGGCGCTTAGAATCAATATGTGCGCATGATGTTATTTCGAATCAGTGGTGAGAGACATTATTTATATGTGTAAGCCCATCTCAATTTAATAGTAAGACCGTCTGTCTACCAACTATTAGATTAAGTCAACTGTCATTTATATTTAGCCATTAAGTAGCTTATTATAATATTTTAATATCTGGTTATTCAGATCTTATCCATTGGTTCATACATTCATTTGCTATTACTAGATCGGTTCTATGGTATCTTCTAATAAGTTGTTAATATTTTGCGTCTCTTACCAAACTTTGCATTTGGTCAGTCTATTCTTAGTCATCCCTATCACTAACCCCTCATATTAGAAGGTTTAAATTTTATCTCCTAATATATCATTGATGGGACCCCAATTGTAGCGTCATCAATACGCACTCTTTCCCTAGAGATTTTGCTGATTCGGGGTCTTATTTGATAAAATTGTATTCTTTGTATCATCAACACCGTAATTTGATATCATTATGAGTTCAATGCTTACTGAGCACTTATTTTGGCTATAAATTGAGAAACTCTCCCTATCATGTATCATAAGGCATCTCTTATCTTACCCAATGGTATGATTGTCCTAAACCAACATGGCGCCTTTGTTACTACAAGTTAAAGTCGATGGAAGTTCTCTTCCAACTTTTGAAGTTGGGATTTGAAGAAAATGCTTGAAGGCTATCTTAATTATCCTCGTTTATATGAAAAATCATCTTGATTTATCTCTTTTACATCCATCCCAAAATTAGGCCTTCATCGCTATAATAAAATCCATGGTTTTATATTTACCCTTAAAGTGACCTGAGCAATTACAATAGGCTTTGGCAAACAACTTTTGTTCTTTATCTCCCTCCACAATGCGGTTGAAATTATTGGAGAGAGGTCTTATTTTATTTTTTACCATGTCATTGTGTTATTTTTTATTCTTTTTCATTCGGTTGTACTTGCATTTTATTTTTTACTATTATAAACTTACATGTTGTAAAAGAAATTAATAAATAAAACTATCCAAATAATATTCTTTTTTATTTGCATGGCTTCAATTTGCTTGCCTGATGGGCTCTGTAGTATTTTATATTGGGCCGTCGACATTTTGGACATCTTATCAAATTGAATATTGGGCTAACCTGTTTGTTCATAATCGTACCCATCACATATGATCAATTTATTTATGTGAAATTAATTAAAATTTAATCTCTTTTTATTAAAAATAATAACATAATTTTTGAGTTTATTTTATTACTAATAGTAAAATTATAAATGATTGACCATGCTGAAAGAATCCTGAATCTATGACCATATATTACTCCGATTTACTTAAGTAATTATGGTTATGTTAGCAGATTAATTTATGGTAATTTCAAGCCTCAAATTTATGAAATTCATCATTGCAAAAAAAAAAAATCTAAAATATACTTTTTAAAAATCAAATAAAAAATAGGAAAAAAATTATTGTAGGAGTAAATTGCCACCACGATTTCTAATATCATATCTATAAGCATTTGATGGGTCCTGTGGCACCGTGGACCGACCTGGCACCAGGCCCATCCATCAACTTGCTAAGGAGATTAAAGCCCAACGAGATCTTGTGAGGCATGAGACCTAGGATGTGCCATGATTGGCACAATCGCGGCCCAACTCATAAGGAGTAGACAAAGACAAGTGCCAGGTAGATTCAATAGACAGCCCAGATAGACTGGTTAGCTTTCCCAAAGCTCCTCCTCAAGCGAGGCAACTTGAGTCAGAGTCTGAGCATTAGCCTCCGAGAGCTCTTGTGCTCTTGCCTGGGACTCAAATAGAGCCCGGTCAAGATAATTGGCCCGCTATTGATTCTGCAACGCATCATCGAGCACAGCATTAACCCAATGCTTCGCCTCCGCAATGGCTCATTCTGCGCACGTAATTAGCACGTGAGCAACATCAAGTTCCTGCAGATGTAGGGAGTTTGAAGATTTAGAGGACTCAAAACTACGGGGAGCCATCAGAAACTCTAGGAGTCCAGAATCGAGGCCTCCAAATGGCACCCCTCCTCAACCGCCGTTGCACCTACCAAGCCTTCTACTCCCACTTTATCCATCATCTCCTCGGTGAAGCTTGCCTCCTCGGTCAAAGATGCAAGTTCAGAGGAAGACAACAATCCTACTGGCTGAACCAGCAGGTCGAGAATGTCAATGAAGCCTTCGTCAGCCATTCAAACATCAGGGCAAATCAGAAAGAAAAGTGGCGAAGAATTGAAGCTGAAAGGATCGCAGCGCAAAGGCCCGCATAAACAATGAGAGAGCTAGTGCTTAAATAGCCCACGCCTTGGCCTGAAACCATGCTCTTAAAAATGTTGAAACGGCGCACCCTTTCTTCGGTGCCATCATGACATGTGACGTGATGCTTTTCAGTCGCAATTAATGCACTCTGATGTTCTGATTGACACGACGGTTACATAGTTCAGCTATCAATGCCCTGGCGCATCACTTTCCTAGATCAAAGACCGACGATGCATAGCCCTGGCAAATTTGAGGTTAGTTTGACCAGCCGTGTCCCAACCGAACGTCAAGACAAGCTGCCGCGAGTCAAACCACCAAAAGATCGAGTTGCCAGTAGGGCCAATGTCAAACTAACAAGGCTCAAGCGATCTAAGGCAACATCAGAAGAATTTAATCATTCAAATTATGCAAGAATATTAGAGCCATACAATTGAGGTAAAAAATACTCGGTAATTTCATTCATTAATTTTTTTTACAAAATATAAAGTTTATATCAATGGACGTAAAAGGTAATAAGAAGGAAAAAATATATGGAGTAACGACCTGGTGGCATTCACTCGAACTGGTTCGAAAAAGATAGGCATGATAGGAAAACAAAATGTGGCTGTCATCTCGAAGACCGTCTCTCCATTAACCATCCCATCCAAGGAGATTTTAGAACTAAGTCAAATAACGATGACCCTATCCCGAGTAGGCTCGGGAAGCACCTCCTTCCAAAGATTCTAAGCAACCTCCAAAGGAACTCGAGAGTGGCGGTGCTCACCGGGCCCAAGATTGACGTACCGAGCCCCAACTCTTCTTATTTGATAAAATTGTATTCTTGTCATCAACACATTTGTAGAGAGTAATTTGATATCATCAATGAGTTCAATGCTTACAAGGTGACCCCCGTAGGAAACATTATTTTGAGCTACCAAAGCTAAATTCATGGGGAGAAACTCGACTCCGCCACTCAGGCCCTCCATGCCAATGTATCATAAGGGCATCAACCTATCATGGCCCAATTTGAGATGAGTAGTTAAAGACAAGCTCCAAGCAAAACCTAATAGATTAGGAAGTCCAACCTTGTGAGTTTAAAGAAAGATAAGCATGCAAATGTTCTGGTAATAGTCTAACAGATCGGCGGATTGAGGCCAATTGTGTCGTAGACACCGCTAATACTACAAAGCCACGTCGACACCAACATTACAAATACCCCTTCCAAGTCGAAGGGGAGGGGAGAAAGGAACGATCATGGTTCTTAAGTTCTCTCAAAGTAATCCAATCTCCTGTCTCTTCCTTTTGAAGCTTTGGGGAGAAAAAGGGGCATCGACGGATCAAATGAAGAAAATGCTTGAAGGCAGAATAGTCTAATAATTATCCATCGCAGACAACTACTTATATGAAAATCATCTTGATTTATCTGACACCAACATTATTTACATCCATCACCAAAATTAGAACCTCCGCCATTCTCATTCCTTCACCGTGCATCATAACAATAAAATCTTCTTTGAGTGCTAAAGAATTTTAAATTTTACCCTTTAACCTCTTATTTGTTGATTGCGTAATATTCAATTACCAAAATGGAGGACTAACCCGAACATGTTTTTTTGGCAAACAATCTTTGTAAAAATTAAATATTCTCTAACTTTCTTTATTATTCCCTCCATCATATGTAAACAAAGCTCAAAAATGATGAAAATCGACTTAGTAGATTTGAGCCCAACCTTGATATATTATTGGGACAACATTATTAAAAATATAATACCTTTCTTATTTTTAAAATTATTAAAATAGACTTTTACACAATGTCTTTAAAATTGTGAATTATGATATTTTATTATTTTCATTAGATGAAAACAACCGATCAAAAACATATAAAACATAAATGTACAATAATCAATGCAATTTTGTGACAAATGGAATCAATAATTACTATTATAAACTTTGAACATGTTGAAAAAAAGAAATTAATAAATAAAACTATCCAAATAAAAAAAATATTAATTTTCGACACCTATTTGCATGGATCTCATTTTCACGCCATCCACGTCTCTTATGAGTATGAACAGGTTGAAAAAGGAATGAATAGTAAAATAAATAAATTGAGAAAACTTTAGAATTGAAGCTCAAAAATCGATGGCAAGTTTTTCCAAACCGCTGTCAAAATATTTTTGCTGAAATTCTCCACAAAGAGAAAAAGGTAGTTATATATAAGAAAGTTCAAAAATAGGGTAAAAATATGACATTTATTTTGGACATCTTATCACGACACTGAATTGGCATATCGGGCATGCCTCAAGTCCTAACTCTCAATAAAATGCACCCGTGCATGAATCAGGCGCGCCTCTGGCATGGACACACGGAAAATGGCGTTTAGGCGTGAGATAGGCACTAGGCAACCATGGATATTGGGAGTTACATATCCGAGATCATCAGGCGGGAATCTAATGCAGATTTTTAGGACAATGAAAGTTTCGCCAACGAACGACCAAACACGATCATGGAATATGCCATTACAAAGTGTACCTAACAAGAATATTACTATCTTTTAATTTAAGCTTCTTGTATGGATTGGGATATATATAATATCATTTCTAAATTAGATGATTTATAAATTAATTAATTATCATTACTTAATATTTCTAATTTAAGCTTTTTATTAAAAATAATTAACATAATTTGAAAGAGTTTATTTTATTTTACAATAAAAAATAATAAAAATTATAAAGACACAAATGATTGAAACTTTTATATAGAACAATATTTATTGCTGAGATAAACTTAGTATTTTATAAGCATTTACTGGTTCATTAATGCTTAGCAACTACTAAAAATAAGTCAGTGTATAAATAGTATTATCCGATATTGAATACTGTTCTAAATCGAAATCAATTTATATCAAAATTCGATTTAACTTCAAAAAGAACCACAATACTGAATACCGATCATCATTCCTAGCCAAACTTAGAAGGGCCCACTTCTAAATTTTACCATACCTCAACCGATTTAAACCGCTAAATTATGCCCATCGGTTCTGCATCAAATTATATGAAATTTTTTTCTCAACCAATGACACGACTATTTGAAATAAACTATTTATGAATTTTTTAAAAGATTTTTAAATAATAAGATATCTTTTTTATATATTTATATTAGTAGATATAGATAAAAATAAATAAACAAAATAAATTAGTATGTGGGAATGAGTAGTTAGAAGATGTTTTAAAAATAATTAAAACAAATAAAAAATGCAAAGAAGTGAAAATATAAAAATAATCCGTTAAATAGATTGTCTTATCTGCCCGATGCTGAGAAAATTCATAAATTCCAAGGCATCTTAAACCACTACGCAGTGTTCTAGAGTTATGCATATCCGTCAATGGAAGCATTTGATGAAAAAGGAGTCAAACTGGAACAATGAACTTTGGGCCTTCTTCCAAAGAAAGCACACATTGGCAAGGAGAGCAAGGGAAAGTTCGTGAAATCCTCTCCAAAACCGACTCAATAGACTCAGAAAGGTGAAGTTGAAGGATGAATTAATCGCCTAATGCAGAGACATCTTGGATAAAGAGGATCCCTTCTAGTTCTAAAAACCAAGGCTGGATTGGGCTATCCTACGAGGTTCTTCTTTACAACCACAACCAACAGAAGAAGACACAACCGTATCAGTGCACTGAAGAATGATGGAACTTCATGTAATAACATTGAGCAACTCAACAGTATACGAATGTGCAACACTTCCAGAATCTTTTTAGGAGCACAAACTCCCAGTCAGATGATCTCCTCCCAACCTTCTGGCCACCCATAGATGAAGTTGACTTGCTGAAGTTAAGCAACGAACCTACTACTGAAGAAGGGAAAACTGGCCTGTTATCCATGAAGCCTTTGGTCTCCAGGCCCTGGATGGTCTTCAAGCCGTCTTCCACCAAAAATCCCGGAACACAATCACATCAATAATAGCCTTTCAATCTTGTTACCTGAGCATTCCAAGAGGAAACCCTTCCTGATGTGTTAGGATGGTATTTAGTTGTGTCAAATTTCATGATATTGAGTCCTATATTGAATCTACTATCTTGTTCTATAATGTCTTTTTTATTTGAGTGTTAGATAAGAATTCAATAACCGTTCAACTTACTTTATATCCTACAACTAGATAGAAACTTGTTAGTTTAAGTTATTTTGGTCTTAACCTAAGCCCCGAGCTAGCCGCTTAAGCGGCCAGTGCAGTGAACTATTTAGAGGCAGACCAAAAGTTAGTCAAGAGATATCAACTTAAGCGACTTATATATAATAACATTTTCAGAGGCAAGTTGCAAATCAACTGTAAGATAGCCACTCACAACTCTCTCTTCAACTTTAAGGTCAATCCATTGCTTGCCTTGCTCTACTCTGGAAAGAAGAAATAGTAAGGCTGAATTAAATGTTTAGCAATTGCATTGATCGAAACAAACAACAGTGGAAATCAAGTTATCTCAAGGATTCATCTATCAATTAATGTCTTAAGCATAATATAATGTACGTAGTATATACAATAATAATAGTCCTAAAAAATAACCAATATCAATCAATGATATCAATAACAATAACAGCAACTCAATAAACAATATTAATGAATAAAATCTTTGATAGCAATTCAAAAAATACTGTGATATATAGAAGGACATCAATCAGATTTTAACAAATCCTAATCAATATGCTATGAGGTCTCAAAGTATTTTAAATATAAAAATCATCTAATAAATTTTTGAAAAGTTTAACTCAACATAAGATCACCACTATATAAAGCCTCAGATGATATTTTGGGAGTCCAAGAATCGAGGCCTCCAAATGGCACCCTCCTCAACCCGCTTCTACTTCTCCACCATGCCCTATGTAATAGGCAGTCGCGCCTACCAAGCCTTCTACTCCCACTTTATCCATCATCTCCTCGGTGAAGCTTGCCTCCGGTCAAAGACACAAGTTCAGAGGAAGACAACAATCCTAACCGAACCAAGAGGTCAAGAATGTCAATGAAGCCTTCGCCACCCATTCAAACATCATAATCGGGAAGAAAAGTGGCGAAGAATTGAAGCCGAAAAGGATCGTGAGCGCAAAGGCCCGCATAAACAATGAGAGCTAGTGCTTAAATAGCCCACGCCTTACTGCCGTAACCATGCTCTTAAAAATGTTGAAAACGGCGCACTTTTCACGGTGCCATCATGACATGACGTGATGCTTTTTAGGCCTAATTAATGCACTCGGCTGTTCCGATGACATGACGGTTACATAGTTCAACGACAATGCCCGGCGCATCACTCTCCTAGATCAAAGACCGACGATGCATAGCCCTCGCAAATTTGAGGTTAGTTTGACTAACCGTGTCCCAACCGAGTGTCAAGCACAAGCCCGCGAGGCAAACCACCAAAGATCGAGCTGCCGTGAGGGCCAAACTGTCAAACCAATAAGGCTCAAGCGATCTAAGGCAACATCAGAAGAATTTAATCATTCAAATTACGCAAGAATATTAGAGTCATGCAATTGAGATAAAAAATACTCGATAATTTCATTCATTAAATTTTTTTACAAAATATAAAGTTCACATCAGTGGACGTAAAAGTTAATAAGAAGAAAAAAATATATGGAGTAACGACCCGATGGCATTCACTCAAACTGGTTTGAAAAAGATAGGAATGATAGGAAAACAAAATGTGGCTGTCTTCTTGAAGACTGTCTCTCCATTAACAATCTGGTCCAAGGACCGAAAGCAACAGGGAAGAAATGGTAAGTCCTCCCAGGCAAAGGCGAGCGGCCATTCGCTTGCTCTCACCTAGGAGCCAAGCCCCCGGAGATCTTCCATCAAGACCAAAGCCCGTAGCTTCACTTATAGAACCAAGTATATCTATGTGAATTGAAAGAAAATAACAAAAAAATTTAGGACAATAGGGAATCGAGGAAAACTAGTCAAGTACTCAAGTACTCTATGTGGTGAAGTCTCACTAAAACCCACAACACCCTTTAAAACTCATCACCAATTTGGAATCTTGATCCTAGGCTTCAAACCTATGATTTAACTCTCGTTTCTCAAATTGCCACTGTGACGTTCGAACGTAAGTTTATACAATGCTCAAACACTAAACACTTTCCACCACGAAAACAAAACTAAACCTCAAACAAATTGTTAATTCTATACCTAAGGTCATGTAAAAACTCATTACATGGTTAGTCCTCAATAAAGATATCTGGATCACTCGAATCTATGAGATCTCTTGAGCCACTATTTGGCATTCGAACATCGCTCCAAGAGAATCCTCTATTTGGCATGAAATCACGGGCAAGAACATGACTTATATTATCATTCAATAGATCTACCACTTGTCATATTATAAAAAATACTCAGTCTTATGACATGATTCCTCCAACTTTTTGTCCTAAAACAGACAATCAAATTTCGACCCTGATAAAAATAGCAAAAGTAGTAAAAATTAAATATTTAATACATGTAAAGAATATTTATTTCTAGAAGATGACAAAAATAAAGCGGGTAAAAGGGGAGAGGAAAAGATCGAGAAAATCATTCGAGCTTCAACGACCGTGGAAGCAATGCACTATAAAAATTAACTTACGACCCTAAGGAATAACCTAAATCGAGGTGATCCCACCGAAAACTCCCTCGATTTATAACAAGATAATCTTCCCTCTTGAGCCACTTGAATCGCTAACATGATCGGATCTCCTTCTTCAACAAACCAACGGCAGAATCGTGAAATGTTTAAATGGTTAAGAGAAAATGTAGAAAACTAATTAGAATAAGAAGCTCGATCGTAGCATTTGGTTTTCTCAAGAGAAGCAAGATCAATAGAGTATGAACAGCGTTCTTCTTAAGTGGGACGAAACCGGGTCTCAAGAGGCAAAAAATATAAGCCAAGTATTTATAGAGAACTCAAAATTTACATTTAAAAATGTCCACTCAGCCTCTCGCATAGGGTCTCCGGAGAAACCCACGTGCGTTTCGCGATAGCGCAGTGAGGACCATTACGGAAGAGAGAGATTTTAGGTCGAGCCGATGAAGTGACAGCACGGAATCCATGGAAGTCCTCCACGGATGAATGTTGATATTGTAATCGACAACCCATAACCCGACATCAATACAATAAAAAGAAATCGTCAATTGACAAACTAACAATTATTGTCAAAGAAATAAACACAAGTGAATCACGGGTTCGAGAATTAACGAGATAGAACTATGTACATAAAAATCTACGCCTAGTGAGAAATAAGAGATATAAAAAATTATAAAAATCTATACTAGTAGAGAATCAATGGGCGACATTGAGTACCCGATAAATTAGTTGTGCCCAAATCAACTTAGAAACCAAATGAAAGAATGAAAAACAAATCAATAATTACTCCCCCTTACGAAAACAATTAGGCTTCCCCTAACATAAATAACAAAGCTCCCCCTAACATAAATAACAAAATGTAATAACAAAGCTCCCCCTAACATATATAACAAAATGCAATAACAAAGCGCCCCCTAACATAAATAAGCAGACTCCGTCTCCCCTAATCTCCCCTTGTCAAAGTGAATCAAGTCCCCCCTTTTTGTCACGAATGGCCAAAGGGTAATGTAGCTCACTTCTCTTAACACATACTTATCTCACTGAATTAACTTTTGTATTCAATCTTTTTACTTGTTCATTTAATATCTGAATATGATCAACAAGTGTATTCATGTTTAGCTCTGGTCTTGGGTTGTATGAAAAGTTTATAGTATAGCAATGGGACCGAATATGGCCAATCTTTCCACAAGCATGACAAGTTGGTAAAAACTTTGGGGGTTTGTTCATGTCTTTTAAGCTATGTGGAGTGGTCAAATGATGTGAGTTAAAGCTATCTTCCACACGTCGAGACGGTTGCTTAGTGAGTTTGAAATTGTAAGTGTGTTGGTGTGAAATTTTCGTGGTGGGAATAAAAATAGTTTTAGGTTTCACATCACATAATATTTACAGCATACCCCAACCCATTTTATTCCACCAATTTTTCCTAACCTGAGCATATGATCTAATTTTGTAGACCCATTTAAGAATTGAGATCCTCAAGTTCGAGAGTTGTGATTTGTTTAGTAAATAGGGTTATCCGTATTCTCAAGATTTTAGCATCTAACCTATTGTTGAGGCACCTCACATTTAAGATTTTATTTTTATTTCTTTACTTTCAAACATTCCCTAAACAGTTTGTCATATACTTCTTGAATGCCATCAAACGCTTAAGCTCATCCTGAGAGTCCTTGATTGATTAAAGTTTTCTATTGAAGCACATGGGTCATAAAACATGACTTGATAGGAGCCATCTTGAGGAATATTTTTCACCATGCAAGGTCACATTAATTTTAAAGGCTTGACCTTGTTGGCGTTTAAGGTTTGGGCATTCAGCCCGATAGTGGCCAAAGCCTTTACACTCATGGCATTGAACTTCTTGAGTAATTTTTGATTTGTAATCCTTGAGTTCACGTCGATCTTTCTTCTCAAATAGAGATGAACGTTTTAAATCCACATCAAGTTTGTTTGATGAAGATTTATTTTTTCTTAAAAACTTTTTAAAATTCTTAATAAATAAGGAAAAATCGTTATCGCTACACGACTCTTCATTGGAATCCCGATTTTGCTCTTCCCTACTTGATTTTAGAGCAAGTGATTTATTTTTCCTTGACTGTGACAATGTGTGCTCATAAGTTTGTATGAACCCTACAAATTATTCAATTTTTAATTTGTCTAAGTCATTGCTTTCTTCAATCGCAGTAACTTTTGGTCTAAATCGTTCAGGCAAAGATCGTAGAATTTTTCTAATAATTCTATTTTTCGGGATTCGTTCTCCTAAATTAAGCGTGAAATTTACAATATCATTTAATTACAAGATAAAATTCATCAAATGTCTCGGTATTTCTTGAATCTAGTGGTGAGCATTTGTAATTTTAAATTTTAACCAGTTTAGTACCTTCATGAGTGATTTCTAGAATGCCCCACGCATCTTTAGAAGTTTCGCACATAGGTTTAAACCACCTTAAAAATTGTCACACATTACTATCTTTTGACCAAAAAGACAAAACTTTTGATTCATCACCACTCTTGGGGGAGTCCACCTGCTGTACTCGCCATACACGCTCACAGGATTTGGGAAGGCTCTCATCGGTCCTTCTATATGCGCTGAGACAATCCGACGTCCACTCATATACATCTACAGCGGGGTCGAATCGGGTGGGATAGATACTAATTGAAAAAGGACTTTTTGTCCTAAGTTGTATAATCAAACGCCCCGATAAAAATAAATGGCGAGCAAAAAAATTAAATACGTAAAGAATATTTATTTTATATATTAGAATCAGGACACGTATGTAAATATTTATTTTTATATATTAGAATAAGACAAGTATGTAAATAGTATAACGATAGTAAAAAGATTTTTATGACGAAAGGAAAACTTGATATTAACTAGAAAAAAATATCCAATATAAAAATCGGGTGGTAACCTTACTATCTCGTGATCTTTACTAAGGAACTCATTGAAGGGGAAAAACCTTCCTGTGCTCTTCAGCATCAATCTTCCCTCTTGAGCCACTTGAATTGCCGAACATGATCGGATCTCCTTCTTCAACGACGAAGGTAGAATAGTGGAAGTGTTTAAATGGTTAGGAGAAAATATAGAAAACTAAAAGACCTCAATCTCGTAGCATTTGGTTTTCTCAGAAGCAGTATGAATAACATTCTTCTCACGTGGGACACGAAACAGTCTGTAAAGAGTCCTAGGGTTCCAAAAATATAAGCCAAGTATTTATAGAAAGCTCAAAATTCACATTTAAAAACTTACCACTAGACGGCGCTTGAGCTTGTTCGAATCCCCGGGAAGTTCGGATCTTCCTTCTCTCGATAACCTATAACCCGAATCGATCTGATAATATATACAGTGTAGAATATCGCTAATTAGATTAAACGTCTCTAACGAATCCACAAAAACCAAGCCAAACATAAGCTGGTGTTCAAACCCTATCTTGCAAGATAATCGAATGCCAGTTATAAATTCTATTACATGTCTAAAATATAAGTACAACTCTATACACATCCATTCCACCTATTAAAATGTCTATAACAACTATAGTATGAAATTGTATTCAACTTAACATCAAGGCATCTTGCAAGCAAAGCACAAAAAGTCAGTAAACACTAGCCAGTACTTGACCATTGTTTAAACATTACAACTACATGGTGTTGGCATTCGAAGATTGTTTCAAATGTCACTAAAACGTCAGGCCAAATATGAATATCTAGCACGTAGAAATTATTTTAATAAGCCAATGATATTAGTATAATATAGATTTATAATTCCTTATTACTAGATTTGAAAAAATAATAAGAAAATAATTATCAATGAAAAAAGAATCAGTCACAAAATAACCTGCCTCAAAAGTTTATTCTTTCTTTTCCTGTTTTCTCTCCACGAATTTCCCTCACTTTGGATTGCAAAACCCTCCCTTTCTCTCTTCTATAAGTGACAGCCAAGGGGAAAAAACTTGAATTATGGCTAAATTAGTGATCCTTGATTTTTTTTTACCTTACCCTAATATGATTAGATTCCAAATTGACTAATTTAGTTGCCCAAATGAAAAAATAATAATAAATAAATAAATCTCCTTCCTAAAACTCCCTATCCAGCTGAGACACCCCTACATACAATTTTTTTTTAATTTAATTGCATATATCTTTGAATTTTCAAGGGATTAGATTAGTTGCCAAAGTTGTTCAATCTTTAATTATAATTTCCTAATCAATCGAGTTCTTATATTGTTAACTAATTACAAATCCTAGCCATAATGGTCGGGTCTTATTTTAAATAAGTACAAATCCTCCAAATATTGTTCAATCGGGCCGAGCAACATTTAGATTTCCAAAATTAGAATATCTCACTTATGCGACAGTTTAATGTCCTATAACTCTTTTAATTTATTAGTAAATTACTTCAAGTTAAGTTTCCTAATTATCCAAGAAACGATCCAGTTATTAACCAAGTCTCAAAAATTATACAAGTGGATCGACCCACTTAAAAATTAAGTCCGGTTACTAAATTTTTTGATTTATAAAAAAAATAAACTAAGTTAAATTCTAAATATCTAAATTTTTTTAAGTCTACTACTAAATTCTAGGCCCAAATCAAATACTATGGCATTATAAAATATTTTCTGTTATTTAATTAATTTAAAATTGCATAAATTTTACACATAGTAATTAATTAAAATAAAAATATTCAGAATATTATAAAAAGACCCCTATCACCTGGGAAGATAATTGGGCTAGGAACAGTCTACTGGTCTTGAAAGCTACTGCTACTATCGGGTTGGGGGTGATTCTATCTCTTTAGAAAATAAAGGTTATTTTTTTGTATATTTTAATCATTTTTTTAAAATAAATAGTTATAATTTAATAACTAATTTTAACTAATTTTTCACGTCTCTAATCTCAAAAATAAATTTATAATTCTTGATATATAATTAAGTTAAATTATTTTTAAATTTTTAATATTCAAAAATTGAATTGTTTATTTCACCAGATTAAACCTAAACTAATAATGGGATACGAACTTGTATCAAATATCGATAAATAACCGAAATAATAATATAACAATTATTCAATTATTGGATTCAAAAGTCACACTTAAAAATAACTCTAAATACGAACAATTATATGATATCAAATTATTCAAAAAAAAAAAAAGTATCTTAACTACATTAAATTAACAAAATCGAAGTTTCAAAAAAAATACTGAAATCAAACTCAGCCATAACCATTCTAATGTCATTATCAGCCACCGATCGAAAAACAAACATCAACTGAAATAAAATAAATTGTAAGTTGAAAACGAATTACATCAAACATCAGCTAGCAACTACAATTCTATTTCAGCCATTTATATTAACATTAATACATTAAACATATTTTCCTTAAATGTTTTAAGTGAACAACCTACCTCCCGATTCGATTTCTACAAGGTAATCTGAATGATCTAATATAAAATATTAGCAAAAATAAGATAATAGTGAACTAATTATTTAACAATGTATATATAATTTTACATGTAGACATATATATATATATGTGACAAAAAAGTATACTGGATTTATACCACAATCAAAAGTATAAAATACCGATCATATCATCTTTTGATAATTTATACAAAAGATAATATCTAATAGTCAAATTATACCCAAATCTGTACAATATTATAAAATTATATCAAAAATATGTAAATATATAAAATATACTCAAATCGTGCTCACATTCAAAAATGATAACGAATTGATGATTACCTTATCAATAAATAATAAATATCAAAATTTAAATTATGATTATTTTTACAAAGTCAATAGTCTTATACTATTATTTAAAATTCGTAAGTGGATCGTCTACCTATAAACTTATAAGCAGGGCTATACACCTTTTTTTAACTCACGAATGATAAGGTTAATATTCAATTTACTAACGATATGTTAGAATATATCCAAATAAATTCTATTAATTTTTTACAATAATCTATATTTAGACAAACGAAAAATTTTATTAAAATATGAATATTTCTTAGTTTTATTCATATAAAAGAAAATATTTTCTTTATCAAAATTTATATGAAATTTTTCTTTATATTTCTTCAAATGCTTAACATGTTTTAAAATTATGAATATGCAAAAAAAAATCATGCAAAAAATATAAATATCCACATAGTCAGTATATATTCATCATTTCTTATATAACAAAAATATGCCAAAATAAATAGGTGGAGATTAGCAACATACTAGTATCTATATAAAATTTAAAAGTATACAAGAATATATATATAACTTAAAGGCGTATAAGAATATTTATACATAATTTAAAGGTATGTAAAAACATATTGTTGAAATTACACACTTAAATATTATATATATGAGTTTAAAATATGTATTTCATAAAATTTGAATGAAGTAAAAGTAGATTCACATATATACAAAGTATATTTGTGAAAATAACATATATATATATTTAAAATAATAAATACTCAATAATTATAAAAAAAAAAATCATCTATAGAAATACAATGGGTTTGATTGCACTTACATTTGCTTAATTTCTAACAAAATATCTTTGATTTCTCTTTTAATGTCTCAGTCTTATTCTTTCTCTCTCTTCTTCTCTCTCCTTTTTCTTCCTCTATTTTTTTTTAAAAGTTTAACAAAATGATCCAAAATCAGTCAGTCAATAAATTAGAAATTATCATACTCAAATCAGACACTAAAATATTATTCGTACACCACATAAGTGTTTTTGAAACACACATCAGATGCAATATTTTGTCCGAAACGTACACATATGTTGATCGAGTGCATTTCAATTGTGAACATTCTACAAAAATGTATATAAACTCTCTAAAAATGTTCATCAAGTGCGTTCTTACAGTTCAAAATTCACATAAGTATGAGTTAGATGTAGGTTAAATATCATGTAGTCTAACTTATTTCGGATTCAAAACTTAATTTTAATCTAAAATTTTAATTGACCTTAAAAATAAAACAATTAATTAAATTAATTATTATTAAAAAAATATTTTTAGATCTATATATTATATCTACAGTGGGATCAACTTACTCACCTGACTTCCATCTCATCCCAACCAAGGATTAGATCAGCAAACGCCCATTCACAAAAGGGGCAGGCAGGACGACTCGCACATTCATGGCTACCCTCTGGCTTATCCGGTTTTATCGAAACAGCAAAATCTTTGATACTGAACGCCGGGAAGAAGCAAACCGAAACAGGCCATCTGAAGATCCGCAGAAGAACAGAATCACGGCCATCTCCTTCCTCACAAAGCTGCTCCACCACAGACAACCAGGCAAGCAGACCCGTTCTTGGGAGACCCTACCCTCCTTGTACCAAAATCATCACCGATGATGGTGCCTCAGTGGGAGGATTACCCAGCAATGGCGGCCTGATATCCTCACTGCAGAAATCACAGCAACACACACAGCTCTCCTCATTGCATGGGGCCGAAAGCTTGAAAAGACTGTGGTAGAATCTGATTCTGCAGCAGTTGTGGGCATTGAGTTACAGATATTATAATCTGTAGAATGTGATATTATAATATTATTCTTTATTAAAATTAACAAATATAAAATTTAAAAGAATTATTATAGAGAAATTTGGATTCGGGAGCTTCCTCCCAAGTGGGGGGAGCCCCTTCTATATGGATTAGGGGATCCTGCTTCTCCCTAAGGAGAAGCAGGATTTGCTTTGCTTGTTTTCACCGTTGGATTGTTTTTAATCCAATAGTGAAAATTTAAATTGTATATAATAATATTTAAATAAATATTTTTATTAAAAATATTTATAATATTTAATTTAATATTTATTAAATATTAATATTATTTTAAAAATAACTATATATAATATATTTTTTATTTTTTAAACCTCCACCATTGGATTTTCATCCAATGATGGAAAAGAGCAAAGCAAATCCTGCTTCTCCTTATGGAGAAGCAGGATCCCTCGTTCCCCTTCTATGCGGTTGTGGCTGGTTAGATTTTGATCATCTGATAACTCTTATTTTATTTTATTAAAAGGAAATTAAATAATGTGGAATAAGGTTTTTTTTTAATTTATTTTAAAATGTTGAAATATTAAAAATTTTATATATTGAAAAAAATCATAAATAATACTATTAGTATATTTTTAAAAAAATATGAAATGAGAAAGTCGAATCCATCCGCCAAAAATTGCTTTGAGGGGCCCCACAAACAAAGGAAATCCAATCATCTACCGTTGAATCTTAATAATCTAGTAACCCCTGTTTTATTTTATTAAAAGTAATATAAATTAAGTTTTTAATATTAAAAAATTATGAGTTTTTTAAATTTTTTTAAAATTATAAAATAATAATATTTAATGCATCTGTTCAAATCTGCCCACGTAATCCAAGCTCACCCACGTCTAACCAATCAGAATCATTTCTTCCTTATCCCACCGATAAGCTTTTAAATTTCTTCACCGTTAAATCTCTCTCTCTCTCTCTCTCCCCCATGGCCAGCAAATCTCTTGGATCCATACACCAACACTCCGCCCACTGCCGCCGGCGGCATTCTTCAGATTCAACTCCACCAGCCCTTCCCGCTTCACTCGTCCTCAAATCCACCGCTACCACCATAAAGCCCATCTCCGCCACCCACACCCATTCTTCGATAACTTTCTCCCTCTCCTCCTCCGCCACCTCCTCTCCCAGTACCTCCGAACCCGTAACCTTCGACCTCCTCCAACACCACCTCTCGACCCAGAACTTCCGCCAGGCCGACGAAGAGACCAGACGCCTCCTCACCCTCCTCGCCGGCGATCCAGCCAAGAAGCGTGGCTACGTCTTCTTCTCGGAGGTCCAGTTCATCTCCGGGGACGACCTCGCCACCATTGACGAGCTCTGGAGGAGGCACAGCCACAACAGATTCGGCTACAGCGTGCAGAAGAGAATATGGCGGAAGGAGGACAAGGATTTCACGAGGTTTTTCCTTAAAGTTGGGTGGATGAAGAAGCTTGAGTACAGTGAAGTTGAGCAGTACAACTACAGGTCCTTCCCTGATGAGTTCACGTGGGACTTGAAAGAGGAAACCCCACCTGAAGGGCACCTGCCCTTAACGAATGCCCTGAGGGGCACTCAGCTTCTGAATAGTATTTTCAGCCATCCAGCTTTTGAGGACTTCAATGGAGAGAAAGAAGACGACGACGACGACAATGGAGGAGCGAGCGAGAGTGACAAGGGTTTGGTTGATTTGAAGGGTACACCCCTGAGTAACAGAGTGTTTAAACCAAATTACAGCTTTTAGCAAAGAATGCATATTTTAAAAGATGGTGTTGCTACATATATTCAATTTTGTCCAATATATCTTTATTTTATTTTATTTTTAAATTCAGAAAATTTATAACAATATTCATTAGGTTAAGGGATGACCTAAGTATAATGGGGCCTAATGTGACTAATTAATTTACTAGGTCACAATTTTTATATTAAAAAAATAATTAATTAAATATCAATATTTCTTAATACACATTTTTTGGACATGTCTAGTATTATATTGAATCAATTAGATCCAACTTATTATCTTTCCTAAATTATTTATTTAGGACTGTTTTAAAATACTTAAATTAGACAAATTTGGTACAGAGTAGGAACAAGAACTAGTAAATACATTGGATTTGATACATTAAATTAATTATTTTAATATTTAAAAATAGTTAGTGAGAGGAAAAATAGATTAGAAATAAATGAAAAAATTAAGTGTTGGATAGAAATGAAATAATTATGATACTTAAAAGTATTTTTGTTTTTATAATTTAAAAGATATCTTAAAAATATTCTACCATATCATTGAGTAATAAATTTATTTATTTACCTATCAATGTACATTTTTTTTACATATTTTTTAAAATAATTTACCTTTGTAAGAAAATTTTTTTAAATGGATATAGAAAAATATAGTAAGTCAGGTCAAAGTAATCCAAAAGTTTCTTCCTAATAGATTGGAGCCTTTATTTTATAAAAAATAGAAAAAATTATTTCTTAAATTTGGACAATCTATTTTTAAATAAATTATTATAATTTAATAATTTAATTTTAATTAATTTTTTTAAAATAATAAAATAGCAACTATCCATTTATAAAAAATGTAACTTAAGTCTAAAAAATAACTCTTTATATCTCTTTAAAGTATAAAACATCCTGGATCCATTATCCAATACCTTTAAAAGGATAGAGATTTTTAAATTCAATTTAAAATTTTAAATTATCTTATTAAAATTTATGCTAATTTGATTTATCATAAAATTAACTCATTAACTAAATAAAGTTATAAATGTATTTAAATTTGAATGTAAGGCACAATTTCAATTTTCATAACATGGTCCTTAAGAAAAAGCAAAATTCGAAGAGGGGCAAAAGGCAAAAGAAAATGATTTATCCAACCAAAAAAAATGGGCTTAATCATCTAATAAATTCCAACCTGTTAAACTTTTTTTTATCATTTTTGACATGACACTTTAATTTTATCAATTATATATTTAACATTTAATATATTTTAAATGGTAGGACAAGTCCTTAATTTTTTCTATTATCTTTATATTCTCAATATTTTAAATTAAATACATAATAAATGAAATATTTTTTTTAAAAAAAAGTTCTTCAAGTGATATTTAATCAACATTTTTTAATATCTTATTCAAATTCTTCATACCCCATTTTTCTTAAAAAAATAATTCTATATTGATGTGTCCTGAATCCGAATTTAAATAAATTCGAGTCAAGTAGTTTGTCGTGTTTCAGTCTCCGTTCGCTGAGCTTTGAGTCCTGCACGCCATAATTTAAAACACGAAGTCAAGTAACGTCTGGATTTGATCCCATCGAAAATATTCCAACGCTCAAATCAATAATCAACCATTTAAAGACAAGAAGGTGGATGCAATATGAATGTCGAGGAGTGTTTGTATGTAGGGTGCACTTGTAGGAAGAGTGGTTTTGAAATTGTTCATGAGGAGCTATTTCTTTAAGTACTGAGTTTGTGGGAAATTAGTTACAGAGAAAGTATGTGTGCTAAGAGACTCGTGAGAGTTAGAGAGTTGCTGAAAATTTGAGCTTGTTTGAGGGCTTATGCGGGTGTTTGAGAGCGTGTCCCAAAGTGTCAACTCCCATGACCTTTTATAGCCATGAGTATGGGATGCCTTCCTTAAGTTGAGAGGCTTGATACCCGCACTCTGTTGGGGATCGTTGCATTTCTGGCACAGGCGTGATCGACATTCCTGACTGGGTCAAAGAAGATAATCTCCTTCCTTCTACGTTTTGTAACCTTTAGAATTTTCAACAGACAGTGCGTAAATTCCCACGCCTTCCTCCGAGGATGCATATTGATTTTAAAAGTGATCGTTACAGTAAAGCTTATCTTCTTAGAGATGCAAAAAAT